>JANUWF010002790.1:0-51630 GCA_026120185.1 Voacanga thouarsii | reverse complement strand
TTAGAATTCGTGGACTCCTAAACGCCGAAAACATCTACGAATCCCTCCCGATGACCCAAGTAAACGATTAAGATGATTTAAGGTTTAAGAATTGCCTCTGGTTACTGTAATCGAAATCCTTCGATTCTGGTTGCGCTGTTGTACGTTCAACCCGAACAATCACCAGACGCTACAGTATGCGAACGTCCTCTATCGGATACACACCGTGAACTCACTCGATACCCGGAGAGTGCTAGCGCCTAGGGTTTGAGAGGGGTTTTTTTTTTCTTTTTCTGGTAGAGAATGGCACGAATGTTCTCAACCGAAAAATTGGACTATTGAAAAGACGGATAGGATTTTCTTAAAAACCCCCGAACCTCTTAGAGTCCAACCCTAATAATATCTTATCATATTCTAATTTAAATTCAAATTAAATTAAAACTGATATGATAAGATTCTGCCCATTATCTCAGTAATTTAACTAACTAATTTACCGGGTCGATTCTTATAATCTGGACATCATCCAGATACATCGAATGTGGACATATTTCCAGATTCATTGTATCTGGTAAATTTTCTAAGTATGATTAACTTAGACATATTTCCAGATTCATCGAACCTGGTCATCAGAAAAATAACCTAACAAGTTCGCTTATTGTGTGACCCTATAGGTTTATTTAACACTGACAGTGTGCCTAAATCATATTTAAATGGCCCACAAGTTATAAGCGGTTTCTAGCAAAACATTATAACTATCCAGGTTAAATGAAGATCGGTGATCCCTTTGAACTAAACCATAATTTTATATTTAGTCCTTTTGTCACACGATATCCAGTATTAAGCATAAGGCACGTGAGCATGTCATCCTTATTAAGCTTAATCAATTATTTCTTGATTTCATAGTAGACTATTCAAACAAATGATATTAATATTTTAGATTGATATATTTGAGCATGGCCATGCATTTTTAATAGTCTAACTTACCAAGGGGCCCATGGATATCTCTCCCATAACCGAGAGGGACAAATTCCTTCACAATCAATCATATTCCTCTCATTGATTTATTCTATATCCAACAAGTAGTCTAATTTATTATCTCGGTTAAAGACAACTTTAGACAATGTCAAAATATAGAATTTATCAAGTAGGAAACTATGATGAATATAGGTCGAAGGACTTTCAATATTATTATGGCTAGAAAGTACTTATGACATATTCCATGAAGTACTCTCACAAATGGGTCATGTCCAATACAATGTTCTCTAACATTTATTTATGTCTTGACTCGATATCACAAATATCCATGGCCAGCAAAACATAGCCATCAAGTCACAAACATACTAATCTTAATTTATTATTATTCCAATGATAATAATCGATCAGTAGACAATTTTAGAATAGTCATTGTATTCATTGTAGGGTTTTACTATCAAGTCACGTACTTGATGACCAACAAAACAAAACTCACTATTCATGGAAAGGAAAGCCTCATATTATTATATAAAACATAATGACAATAGTATAAGTACAAATTGACTCTAGGGCATATCCCCAACAGCTTCCCACTTGCACTAAGACCAATTTGGCATAAGCCGTAATCCCATTAATCTGCGTATGACTATCATGTTTAGACGATGGGAGAGGCTTTGTCAGTGGATCTACAACATTGTCATTAGTTGGCACCTTGCATACATTGACATCTCCTCTATCAACAATTTCTCAACGAGATGAAATGTCTAAGTATATGTTTGGATCGCTGATGTGATCTTGGTTCCTTAGCTTGTGCAATGGCTCCATTGTTGTCACAATATAGATCTACTCGGGTTCACAATACTAGGAACTACATCTAGTTCTCGTAATGAACTTTTTAATCCAAATCGCTTCTTTAGTCGCAGCTTGAGGCAACTACATACTCAGCTTTCCGTAGTAGAATCGACCACGGTGTCTTGCTTTGAACTTTTCCAGCCTTACAAGCACCTCCATTCAAACAAAACAGAAAACCCGATTGCGATCTCGTAATCATCTATGCTCTGACTCGAAAACTAGCATCAGTGTAACCATTTACAACTAGCTCGCCTTCTTGTCCTCCATAAACTAAGAACATATCATTAGTTCTTCTTAAGTACTTCAAGCATGTTCTCGACTGACAGTCCAATGTGCCTCTCCAGGATTTGATCGGAACTCCGCTCGTCATGCTCAAAGCATATGATACATCTGGGTCGAGTACATAACATGGCATACATGATAGACCCTATAGCGGAAGTGTATGGTATCTTGTTCATGCGCTCTTCTTCATCCTTCGTAGAAGGACTTTGAGTTTTGTCGAGCTTAATGCCATGTGACATTGGCAAGAATCCTCTCTTAGAGTCTTGCATACCGAACCTTTTCGGCACCTTATCAACGTATGTACTTTGACTTAGTCCAATTAGCTTTCTAGATCTATCTCTATAGATCCTTATACCTAGAATATAGGCAGCTTCACCTAAGTCTTTCATTGAGAAACAATTTCCCAACCATGTCTTTACACTTTGTAGAGTTGGGATGTCGTTTCCAATGAGTAAGATATCATCAACATAAAGTACCAAAAAGACTATTGCATTCCCACTTGTTTTCTTATAGACACAAGGCTCATCTTCATTTTTGATAAAGTTAAACTCTTTAATTGCTTCATCAAAACGAAGATTCCAAGCTTCGAGATGCTTGCTTCAATCCATAAATGGATCTTTGAAGCTTGCACACTTTATTAGAATTCAAAGGATCATCAAAACCCTCGGGTTGTGTCATGTACACATCTTCGAGTAAGTTTCCATTAAGAAACGTGGTTTTGAAATCCATTTGCCAAATTTCATAGTCATAATATGTTGCTATGGCAAGAAGAATTCTCGATAGATTTAAGCATTACAACTCGGTGAAAATGTTTCATCATAGTCTATACCATGAGTTTGTCTATAACCTTTTGCTACCAGATCGTGCTTTGTAAATATGCACATTTCCTCCATGTCTGTTTTCTTTTGAAAACCCACTTACACCCAATGGTTTTTGAACCTTTAGGTGAGTTAACCAAAGTCCAAACTTGGTTATCATACATGGATTGCATCTTAGACTTCATAGTCTCTAACCATTTTCCAGAATCGAGAACTCTTAATGGCTTCCTTGATAGGAAGTGGGCTCATTCATTAACCATAAGCTCCATATTGTGATCGGATGGTGATGAGAAATCCATATCTCTCGAGTTGTTGGACGCAACCCTATCCGGATCTTCGAGGTCCTTGTTCTATAGATGTAGGCTCATCTTGGACTTGTGAGCCATCTAATCGAGATTCATTATTTCGTTCGGGCACTAATTGCTGGCTCTTGAATCTCATCTTGATGAGGTTAAGCATAATGTGGTCCTTGAATCTCATCAAGATGTATTTTACTCCTCTCGATTCTTTTGGAAATAAATTCCTTTTCAAGAAAGAATCCATTTCGAGCAACAATTACTCTATTTTCTTTTGAGAGATAAAATTGATATCCTTTAGTTTCTTTAGGATACCCCACAAATATGCATTTATCCGATTTAGGTGCAAGTTTATCGAATAATAAAAGCTTTACATAAAGCTTCACAACCCCAAATCTTCAAAAATAAAAAACTGGGTTGTCTTCTAGTCCATATCTCATATAGCGTTTTTCGAACCGATTTAGATGGAACTCGATTTAGTATGAATGCACAAAGCACTTCCAGGGCATAACCCAATGTGAGATTCGAAGATCAATTCTGACTCCATCAATGATCGAACCAGTTATCTAATAAAGTCCGATTTCTCTCCCGCTTGACACACACTATTCTATTGAGGTGATCCTGGTGGAGTCACTGGGGAAATACTCCACAACTCTTTAAGATGCTCGGCCAAACTCGAGACTTAAGTATTCACCACCTCGATCCGATCGGGGTTGTTTGATACTGATCCTTTGCCAAGTTGATTTTGTATTTCATTTTGAAATTCTTTTGAATTTCTGAACGATTCAGTATCTGTGTTTCATCGTGGAGCAAAGTAGCCATTAAGCCCCACTGAAATCATCTCAGAATAATGAAGAAATTGAAATCCTCCTCTAGCAAGTGAATTCGTTGGTCCACATACATCGCATGTATGTGAGGCCTAATAAATCGCTGGTGCCCTTTCATTTGTCTCTTGAAAGGCGCTTTTAGTCATTTTGCCTAATAAACAAGAATCACATGTTTTGTAAGCATTCTAAATCAAGCGATTTGTAGTTCATCATTATGAAGCTTCCGTTATGCGTTTCTCATGAGGCCAAACGACAATAAGTAAGTTCCATTTCAAACTGAATTGATTTCAATCTCTTAGTATTTATTATGATAGACATATCCGAAGATCCACGGAGATTTAGAATATAAAGCCCATTCGATAATGAAGCACTCCACAAAATACGTTTTATTAATGGACAAATGTTATTCTAATAACAATTCAAAACCTTCAAATCCAAACAAGAATCAACAATATTCCTACTATAAAGGTGAACATAAAAACAATTGTCGCTCTAAAACAAGCGATCCAAAGTTCCTACAGCCATCGCAAAGAACTTTTGGCTCCATTCGCAACTCGTATAATCCACCTCGCTCTTTGCCAAGGCTCTATCTCCTTAGACTCCCTGCACATTCGACAGCACAAATGTGAGATCCACGACCGGTATCCAATCACCCATGAATCGAAATAGATAAATCTTCAATTTCAATAACATAAATACCTAAGCGGTAGAACCTCACCTGTCCTTCTTTTCTCTTGCTTCCAAATAGAGTTTGCAATTTCTTAACCAATAGACCTGATCTACACAATGGTCGCAAGCTCCCTCCTTTAGGTGTCAGTTGGCCTTAGGTTTGGGCTTGAACCCGCAGACTCTTGCCTTGTCTCTTTGCCTCTTTTACCAGCTGCAGACCTTGCTCTTTTGGTTGTTCTTTGTCTTCTCCTTTTGAACCATGATGAACACTAGGAGTATTCTTTCTGAATGTTCAGTTCAGCTTTGCTTAGCATCCCATGCAATTCAGCAATGGATTTCTCCATATTATGCGCGTGTTAAAATTCATGACAACCGGTCATACTTTCACAGTAAAGCAGCTCAAGATCAAATCCGTGGCCATGTCATACTTCACAGGAGCACCAAGCTTTACTAAGATGATCTAGATAGCCCTCTTGCTACTCTTAAGGACATGAGCACTTACCGAGATGCCAGAAACCATCTTACATGCATTTAACGCCTTGTGAGTTTCAAACTTCTCTTGTCGCGCTTTGCTCTTGGAACATTTCCTTGAGATGCACAATCATGTCATATGCCTCTCGTTTTTCCTCTTAAATTTCTTGACATTTTGTATTACAACATATACAATATCCATGGTTGTCGAGGCCAAAGTTAGGCCAGATTAATTATATTATTGAACCCCATCAACTTTATCTTGTCCCATGCGTTAAAAAATTGCTTACAGCTTCTCTGAATTTTCCCATTGAAGGGTTTTTTTTTTTTTTTTATTATTTGGTAACCACCGAAAGAATGATACACACGAGAGTTCACACCAACTTATAGTGAAAGTTCATATTATAAAATGATTTTTTTTTTTTTTTGCGGTGATTTGTCTTTTTTATTTTTTTTAATATATGAATTATTTGATCATTTGTCACCGATTTAAACTATACAAAATAGTGATATTTGAAAGAGAATGATCAAATGATTTAGAATAAGACACATGTTGATAATTTTTTTAATAGATCAACTTCATTTTAAAATATATATATATACACACAATCACAAAGAATATACATAAATTACTGCGTAACGTAAATTGCTTGACCTTGGATCCGTTGGTCACCGTTTAAAATTATCCGCTCTTCTATCACAAGGAAAAAAAAAAAATGATTTTCAATCTTTTTAATATGAATTAATAAAATAAAAGAATTGGCCAAAATGTAAAAAATCAAATCTGTGACAGATCCCTTATAGACAGCTATAGATTAGCCACAGAATAATTGAGAAATTTATTCTTCTGTGGTAAATTCGTGGTAGATTGCTACGGATTTGTAACGGAATCGACTCAATTGACCAATTTCGTGACAAACTGCCATGGATTTGTGAGGGAATCAGTAAATAAAAATTAATTTAACATTCTTTTTATCTCTTTCTTTCGCCTAACACATTTTTTTGATATATTCTCAATCATTATACATTAAATTAAACTCAAAAGGCTAATAAAAATTTTCAAAATAAGTAACATGCGTATATTTGCTACTTGTTGTTACACGTATAATTTACTTCATGAATACAAGTAAGTAACATATGAATATTATAGAAATCTATAAATAATAAGGTATTGTTTCAAAAAAGGAGATAAATGAATACAAAAATTTGTTCTGAATAGGTATTAAATTAGAATTAATATAAATTAATATAACAAAAGAATTGGCAAAAAATGTAAAAAATCAAATCCGTGGCAGATTCCTTGCAGACTGCCACAGATTAACCACGGAATAATTGAGAAATTTATTCTTTTGTGGCAAATCTGTGGTAGATTGCTACGGATTTGCCACGAAATCAACTCAATTATCCAATTCTGTGGCAAAGTGCCATGGATTTGGTCAGGAATCGATAAATAAAAATAAAATTAACATTCTTTTTATCTCTATTTTGCCTAAGACATTTTTTGATATATTCTCAATCATTATACATTAAATTAAATTCAAAAGGCTCATAGAAATATTTCAAAATAAGTGACATGCTTATTTTACTACTTGTTGCTACACGTATAATTTACTTTATTAACACAAGTAACATATGAATATTAGCAAAATCTATAAACAATAAGGTAGTATTTCAAAAAGGAGATAAGGAATACAAAAATTCATATTTGTTCATATGAATCCTAAGGAAGTAGTGCAATTCACCAAGGTCTTTGACAGGGAACTCCTTTTTCAAAGTAAGATTATTTGAGAAATGAAAGTAGATGAAGATCCAGTAATAATAATATCATCAACATAGACAAGAATGTAGATAATATGGTGATTATGCCGATAGATAAAGAGAGAGTTGTCGGCTTTCAAGGAATTGAAGTTTTGTTGATGCAGGAACGCCCCAAGGCGGGCAAACCAGGCTCGTGGAGCCTGTTTTAAACCATATAATGAATGATTTAACTTGCACACAAAATCAGGGCGTGTCTCATCCACATACCCGGTCGGTTGTGTCATTTAGATGGTTTCCTGCAAGTGCCCATGGAGAAAGGCGTTAGACACGTCGAGTTGCTTGATTTGCCAATGATGCATGGTTGCAAGGGCAAGCACAGTTCGAATGGTGGTGGCCTTCACAACGGGACTAAATGTTTCTGTGTAATCCACCCCCTCATGTTGCGTAAAGCCTTCAGCCACCAATCGCGCCTTTTATTTGTTAATGTTGCCATCTGCTTTTCGTTTGATCCTGTAAACCCACTTATTCAAAATCACATTAGCATCCAATGGTTTGGAAACCAAGGTCCAAGTGTTAGTAGACAGTAAAGCATTAATCTCCTCTGTCATAGCTTGTTGCCATTCAAGAAATTTACTAGCTTGAAGAAAAGTGTGTGGTTCTTGTACCGGGATAGGCTTGTTCGGGTGGCCGACAAGAGAAAGATGAGTGGCACGTTTGGCCATAGTGCCGGGTCGTAAAGTCATGGGATGGGTTCGCGGGGAGAGAGTGCAGATGGCGGTGATTGGGGAGAGTAGGTAGTCATGTCGACTATAAGATTCAAACCAAGCATGATCGTCGAGTGAAGATGTAGGCGAGGGAGGAATGGGAGGAGATAAATTGGAAGGAGGAGATGGTGAGGAAAAAGATGGATTAGGAGGAGGAAACGTACCTGCAGGCAAGGAAGAGGAACACAGAACTTTCATCATGAGCCAAGAAAAATCTGATCGCCTGTCTTGAGTAGAAGGAGGACAAGAGGGATGGGATTTGAAAGGAAAAAGAGTTTCATTAAAAACCACATACTTGACCACGTAATCTCTGTTAAGATCAATATCTAAACAATAATGACCACAATGATTACGAGACTTACCTAAATAAACACATTCTTTACTCCTAAAAGAAAATTTATGCACATTATAGGGTCGTAAAGAGGGGTAAACCGCACAACCAAAGATTTTAGCATCCAAATAAGTTGGCTTCTTGTTAAACAAAAGGTCATAAGGTACATGATTTTGAATGCTTGTGCTGGGCAGATGATTAATACTATTTACCGCATGAGTGAAAGTATAAGACCAAAATTTGAAAGGAATGGAGGCATGAGCTAGGAGAGTTAAACCTGTGTCAACTATATGCTAGATTTTGCGTTTAGATAGGCCATTTTGTTCATGCGTATAAGGACATGCTATACGATGAATAATGCCTTGTTGTTTAAAATAGGAATTTAATTTTTGATACTCGCCTCCCCAATCCGTGTGGAAAGCTTTGATATGAGCATGAAATTGTAACTTAAAATAAGATTCAAAATTTTTAAAAATGGAGAAAACATCACATTTATTGCGTAAGGGAAAGAACCATGTAAAACGGGAAAAATCATCAACAAATAAGACAAAGTACCTAAAACTTAAATTGCTAAGCACAGGAGATGGACCCCAGACATCTGAATGAATAATTTCAAATGGCATACAACTAGTGTGCTCAACAGACACAAAAGGCAACTTAGCCATTTTGCCTAACCGACAAGAAGCACAATGGAAAGCACGAGATGCAGTGGAAACTGATAATTTATTATCTTGAATGATTTTAGAAATATTGGGAACTCGAGGATGCCCCGTCAGACATGCCATTGATCAAAAGAAACATGATCAGCCAAGAAAGCGTATGGCTTGGTTGGGGAGAGCTCATACGAGTCCCACATTACTCTTACCTTGCAATAGGATTTCCTTGCTCCGGAGGTCCTTAACCAAAAAGTAAGATGGATAAAATTCAAAAAGCAAGCTTGTTATCTTTAGTAAATTGTTGAACATATAACAAAGATTTGGAAAGTGTAGGCACATGAAGAACATCCTTTAACTTCAAATTAGTATTGTTAATCGAAGGGTAAAAAGCCATACCAGTATGAGAGATTGACATGGACTGTCCATTACCAATTGTGACCTAATCCCCACCTTTCTATGGCTGGGGATCTGTGATCGTTTGAATAGCTGGTGTCATGTGATGGGTAGCGCCAGTGTCAGGAAACTAGGTTGGGTACGATGGAGGTGGCACATGGGATTAAGACGGCACATGTGATGAAGAAGGATAATCGAGATATGGGACAGACTGACTAGAAAAAGATGGTGGTGTTTGCCATGCTATATTAGCCTGAGGAGATTGAAAATTCTGCCGTGGAGCGTATCTTCTTCTACAGATTGCTGCTGTGTGATTAGAATAGCCATAGATTTGACATTTTCTCTTATTATTGTGGCCTTTGTAATGGGAGTTTGGCAGACCTATTGAGTTAGGCCTTGAGAATGGCGGTGATGATGATGGACGAACAGCAAGATGAGCTAGAGGAGGAATTTGATGGCTTTGTAATAATATTTCACGAGAAAGAAGTTGGCTATATAACTTAGAGAAGGTAACAGGTTCAGTACGAAGATTTAAAGCAGAAACAATTGGGTGAAATTCAATACCAATATTGTGATAAATTATTGCATTGAATTCAGCAGGGGAAATTGCTCGTCTAGCAACAGCTAATTCATCGGTGAGGGCTTTTGCTTTTTGAAGATACTGAGCAACCGACATGTCATTTTTCTTCAATTCTTGAAGTTCTACATACAAGCTGAAGTTGTCTATTTTGAGAAACATAACCAAAGGCACTTTCTAGTGCTCTCCATGTAGCCAAAGATGTGTGACAGCCAACAATATATGAGTAAACCTCTTCGGATGGAGAGGACAGGATCCATGACAAGAGTAATTGATCTTGTTTAAACTAATGGGTATAAGAAGGATTAATAAGATTTTTAGTCGGATTTGTGGGTCGAAGGTATTGTTTGTGAAGAAGCGGGTGAGCCATCAACCAAAGAAGTCATATTATGATAATTAAGAAGCGGAAGAAATTGAGTCTTCCATGCAAGATAGTTTCGAGATGAGAGTTTAATAGCGAAAGTATGATTTGTAGTAGGAATGGATACAGGAGTGGTTGAGGTGGTGGAACCAAGAACAATTTGGTCAGTCATTTTAGGCTCGATACCATGTAAAGCTTTGGGGAAGAAGGGCTTTTGTCTGTCGTTATATTTTACTTGCTAAGCAACAGAGATTACATGCCGATATATAGAGGTACAAAAGCTAAGGAGTAACTAAAGATAGCTATACAACAGCTGCTATAATATTTATCTAATCTAATCAGTTCCTATCTTAGCAACATGATAAGGAACAAAATTGGAAGGATAAGAAGGATAAACACACTATCGAATAGTTGCTACACGTATAATTTACTTTATTAACACAAGTAACATATGAATATTAGCAAAATCTATAAACAATAAGGTAGTATTTCAAAAAGGAGATAAAGGAATACAAAAATTCATATTTGTTCTCAATAGTTATTGAATTAGAATTAATATGAATTAATATAATAAAAGAATTAACAAAAAAAATGTAAAAAATCAAATCCGTGACGTGATCCCTCACAAACCGCCATGGATTAGCCACGGAATAATTGAGAAATCTATTCTTCTATGGCAAATCCATGGCAGATTGCTATAGTTTTGCTATAGAATCAACTCAATTGACCAATTTCGTGACAAAGTGCCACGGATTTGTGAGGGAACCAGTAAATAAAAATAAATTTAACATTCTTTTTATCTCTATTTTGTCTAACATATTTTTTGATATATTCTCAGTCATTATACATTATATTAAACTCAAAAGGCTCATAGAAATATTTCAAAATAAGTGACATGCCTATTTTACTACTTGTTAGTACACGTATAATTTACTTTATGAACACAAGTAACATATGAATATTATCAAAATATATAAATAATAAGGTAGTGTTTCAAAAAGGAGATAAAGGAATACAAAAATTCATGTTTGTTCTCAATAGTTCTTGAATTAAAATGAATATGAATTAATATAATAAAAGAATTGGCCAAAATTGTAAAATATCAAATCCATGGCGAGTTCTCTTGCAGATTGCCACGGAATAATTGCAAAATTTATTCTTTCGTGGCGTAATCTGTGGTAGATTGCTACGGATTTGCCACTGAATCAACTCAATTGACCAATTTCGTGGCAAATTACAACTGAATTGCAAGGGAACGAGGAAATAAAAATTTAAAACACATTCAATTATTAATTCTCAATTTTCATTATAAGACTAAATAAGTTATAGATAAACAAATAAAAAAGTTTATAAAACATTTGATCTATACTCTTCAAAGGGTATTGAATTACAATTAGTACAAATTAATATAATAAAATAATCAGAACAAAGAAGAAGAAAAATAAATTCATGGTAAAGCCTTAGCCGTTTGCTTGGGATTGGCCACGGACTAAAAGCCGTGGCAAATTGTTTGTGGCAAATCCCTAGCAGTTTGTTAGGGATTAGCTATGGAAATATTTAATTTTATTAAAAAATTATTCAGTGGCAAATCCGTGGCCGATTGCCACGGAATACAACTATTGCAACGTGCTACGGATCTGTGACGAAATATTCTATATTTCTCTCATTTTTCATTTATTGGAAAACACTATAATTTTGTGACAAAAATTTTTCCAACGCAAATCGGTGGCTAATTTTTGGCACAATTTTTTGGCGCTATTTTTTGCTACCGATTTGCGACAGAATATGTTTTCATCGCTAGTTGCTACTGTTTCCATCGCAATTCCGTGGCAAATAGCTATGGATTTGCTATGGTATTCTGCCCCTCGCAATTTACTTTGACTTTTGCAGTTTCGTGGCAAATCTATCGCTAATAGCCACGGAAAATTTTTCATGGCAGAAATCCATAGCAGATTCAAAGTTTTCTTGTAGTGCAATTGAACTGAAACTCACTCCTAGCCTCTTTCTCAAGTTATGTAGAAGGAAAGCAACAACTAATCAATCTAATAGATAAAATCTATGTAATCAAATACTAGAAATTGGCAATTAATTGATCAAAAAGTAAAACTTAATATAAAATCATAATTCTTAAATCATCCTTCCAAAATATAATAAATCAATTAAAACAACATTGTCAAAGAAAGAACAAAAAAGAAAAAGAAGTGGAACTTATAGACAAACTATTCTTCTTATCCTCTTGAAAGCTCATTTGAAACAACAATCCTATTTTTTCAAGAACACTATACTCACCGTCACAAAATACAATTGATATTGATCTTGATGTTGTATATATATTCTTTATGCTTCTTTTCCAATGCTTATATAGGACTTTTGGTTTCCAAAAATTGTCCCAAAGAGTCCCTTTCTATATCCAAATTAATCTCCAAGAGATCCAATCAGAAATTACCAAATTCTACTTTGAACAGGATTTTTTGTAGCCTTTATTCCAAAAAAGGGCCGACACTGATTCCTTCAGAGGGGGACGACATTGGTTCCTCTCTGTTTCACCTTAGAAATTGGCAGAAAAATGATCAGTTTTCTGCGTTTTTTTTAAAGTATAATTTCATGTGGCAATACTGATTGGATTTAACTAATTAGTAACATGTATCAAGATTGCAATATATAGTACTCGTGTATTATCTTAGGTTGCTAAATTATTTAAGTATTACTGTTTAAAATATATACACACACTTTCTTTATAAATTTTGTAGCTGCCTTTTTTTCTTATTATTTTGCTTGCCATCGTATAAATGTCTCTTGTTATACAAGCCAAAATTTGATATCTAACAATTAAGTTCTACAGAGTAAATTGTACATATAACATATGTATAATTTAATATTTTATGTATTTTACATGGTAAAGTGGTTGATTAGCAAGTCCTTATCTTTTTTTGTTTCGTGTTTTTTTTCTCTCTTTGAAGGCGATGATTTAGGAAAGTTGGTTGGTCTGTCTGCTAAAAGGCTAAAGCTAACTATTTCCTGAGATTCAGATGACAAGTTTCAGGTACTTTGATTTGGCCATGCATTTTGTTTCCTTATCTTTTTAGCTATTCTCTAGCTTTTGCTGCGATATTCATTGATCATAGCCAATCAGTTTTTGCCATGAAGCCTATGTCAACTTGTCCGGGTGAACCCCCCGCTTTGATTCTTACACAAGCTGAAGTTGAACGTCTTGCTGCACCCTTCCGGTATACATTAATATGTAAGTTCTCCCAAGGGAAGCCTTCTATGGAAGTCCTACGAAGGAGTTCCATACTTTTGATCCGAGAGGAGATGTTTCGTTGGGATGGTTAGCCGATAAGCATTTACTCATTCGAGCTGCCCTAGAGGAGGATTACAAATGCCTTTGGTTGAAGAACACCTGGTATGTTCTTGGAGTCCTTATGAGAATCCACAAATGGGCTCCGGCTTTTAGCGTTTCAAAGTATCCTTTGGTGGTTCCGGTGTTGGTTTTATTAGAGCACCTTCCTCTACATCTTATTTCCAAACCAATTCTCTACATGGTGGTTTCATCACTTGGGAAGCCATTGAAATTAAATGGGGTCGCAACCTATTTGTCTTGACCAAGTGTTGTAAAGCTATGTGTTGAAGTTGATCCGCTAAAGCCCCTCGTTAAACTCATCTGGATCAGCACTGAAATTGAAGGATTTCACCAGTGAATAGATTATGAAAATCTACCCTTATTCTGCACAGCTTGTCACTGACTGGGTCATATGACCGTAAGATGTAAAGGTAGTGAGCTCAGTGATGACGCATGAGCTATGGCCAATGATGCGGATCGGATTGCTAAATCAAACACCTGGATGGTCCGGAAGCCTAAAGCAACGGATAACTCTCGAAGCATTCTGATGACACTGAACATCCATAAACAAACCCTAACAATACCCCTGCTGAGTGATCTGCGCCGCCGCCTTAGCAATCTCATGATCATCTGGCTCTACTGGCGATTCTCCCTAATAATACCCTTGATGCAACTATTGATCTGCCTACACAGTCCAACACCAGCAGTGCCACAAATCCTGATTAAGATAAACCAGAAAATGGGACATGGATCAGTGAGGAAAACCCTGGCAACAATGGACTCCCTAGTGACGTAACATAATCATTAATATAGCACCTTCAGATTTATCTTTTGTCGGGAAACAAACTAGCCTGGCATCAATTAATAAGGGAAAAGAAGTTATATATCCCACCAGCTAAGGAATTAATCCCATTCTTCATTGTTTAGCCTACCTAAACTAGAAAATGTAAGAAATAAATACATATACATACAAGATCAATCCTAGACAAGATAAGGATTAGAAATATGTATTTAAATAGGAATTCCAAGAAATTGACAAATATCAAGCTAGCAATTATCACAATTAATCAATTAATTCTAGCATTACAAAGAAATAAAGTTAGAATCTACTCTCTCTCAAGTTATGGATTACATGGTACATCGTAGAATAGTATCCCAACTCTCCGCACCAAGTACACCCCAACAGAATAGAGTAGGCCGAGAGAAGGAACTGGACATTAATGGAAATGGTTTGAAGCATGATGTCTCATGCTACTCTTCCAGTCTCTTTTAGAGGATATGCCTTGGAAATAGCGGCATACATTCTGAACTTGGTGCCTTCCAAGTCAGTACCTAGGACACCTTATGAGATATGGACTAGGCGTAAGCCAAGTATAAATCATCTTAGGATATGGGACTATCCAGCTTATGTACTAATCAAATGAGATAAGCCAGAACCATGATAAGAATTATGCTACTTTGTTGGGTATCCAAAAGGGACAAAAGGAGGTTTCTTTTATCATCCCAAGGAACAGAAAGTACTAGTAAGTATTAATGCTAGATACTTGGAGGATGATCAAAGTACTTCTACTAAAGGTTTGGGATCTTGTAACTTTACCTGAAAGGATAAAAACCATTGGGTGTAAGTGGCTATACAAGAGGAAAAGGGGAGGGGATGGGAAGGTGGAAACCTTCGAAGCTAGGCTTGTGGCAAAAGGGTATACTCGAAAAGAAGGAATCAATTATGATGAAACATTTTCCCCGGTAGTCATGCTTAAGTCCATCCGTATCTTTCTTGCCATTGCATGTCATTACGACTTTGAAATATGGCAAATGGATGTAAAGACAAAATTTCTTAATGGCTATCTTACGAAGATATCTATATGTCCCAACTGGAATGTTTTATTGTTAAAGGCTAGAAACATATGGTTTACAAGCTTAATAAGTCCATTTATAGACTTAAGCAAGCATCTAGAACTTGGAACATTTGTTTTGATGAGATTGTAAAGTCTTATGGTTTTATTCAAAATGTGGATGAACCATGCGTGTACAGGAAATTGGAAGGTATAAATGTGATTTTTCTTATTCTATATGTGGATAACATTCTACTTATTGGGAATGATGTAGGGATATTGTCATCTACTAAGGTTTGGCTGTCTAGTGAATTAAGTATGAAGGACTTGGGAGAAGCCGAGTTATATTCTTGGGATTAAGCTTCTTAGAAATAGGAAGCGAGAGAATGTTAGGATTATCCTAAGCGACATATATTGATAAGATGCTGGCCAAGTTTAGCATGGACTCATGCAAGGGAGTTCTAATCCCTTGCAGACATGGGTTGTCTTTTTGTTCTAAGGGTTGTCCTAAGTCTCAAGAGGAAAAGGCCGGGATGAGTAGGATTCCTTATGCTTTGGTTGTAGGGAAGTCTTATGTACGCCATGTCGTGCACCGGGCCGGATATCACGCTTTCTCTGTAAGCGTAATTAGCAGATATCAGTCAAACCCTGGGGAGGTTCATTGGCAAGCTGTAAAGCATATTCTTAAGTACCTTAATGATACGAAAGATTACATGCTGGCTTATAGGGCTGATGACTTGGTTCTTACTGGATATACAAACTCAGATATCTAGGCAGATAAGGATGAGAGAAAATTCACTAGTGGATATGTCTTTACTTTGTCTGGAGGAGCTGTTTTATGGAGGAGTATCAAGCAATTTTGTATTGCTGACTCAACCATGGAAGTTGAGTATGTCGCAGCTTCGAATGCATCCAAGGAAGTAGTCTAGCTCTGAAAGTTCCTTTCAGAACTTGGAGTTGTACCATGCATGGACAGACCAATTATGGTGCATTGTGACAACTCTGGAGCAGTCTCGCAGTCCAAAGAACCCAGGAACCACAAGAAGAGGAAGCATATCCAGAGAAAGCACCATTTAATCTGGGATTTCATTCAGAGATGAAAAATTATGATGGAACAAATAGCCTTAGAAAACAACTTGGCAGATCCCTTCACCAAGCCTTCGGCTGAGAAAGTCTTTAAGAGACACTTAGATACCATAGGGGTGGGCATATACGAACTTTTTTAGTTTTAGAGTGCAAACGGGAGATTGTTGAAATATATGCCCTCTAGACTAGTTTATCTGATGTAATTATTAAATTTATTAATAAAAAAATTTATTCTCAAAATTTATTTGTGAATTTACATTTTATTTATGCACGATTTTCGTTTGGAAAGGACCCATTGTGTTTAAGTAAGTGATCTATGTGAATGGTGGTCTTCATAGTAAGGTATGGATCACGGGTTACTTAACACATAAATGTTTGTTCTAAACCGATTGATGAGAATGAGAATCTCATCATGTATAGGCTATTGTGTTATGAATTCCAAATGGGGAATGACTTACCTTTAGCCAGTGAGTAGTCCACTCACTTCATAGCATGAACGTGTTTTGAATTCATAGAACAGGACTTGTAATAATGGTTTTTAAAAGTACTATTTAAAAGAAACCTAAATTATTACTGCTACAACGTGGACTACTACTCTATTGCTTGAGTATGAGTTGGTAGTCTGATGAAGCTTGAAACATATACTTTGATATACTATAGTTGAGGTTCTTTCGTAGAACCAATATACTTGTATGTTGGGTATATGTGACTAGTTAGTTAAGACAGACTCGTACAAGATAGCTTTTACGCTATATCGCCCCTTGTGACTGTTCAAATGATCTAATTACACTACAAAAAAACTAGACAAAAACGATGAAGCTATTACGACCGTTGAAAAATCGTCGTATTAGACAACTTTATACGACGGTTAAACAACCATCATATTAGATATGGTTAATACGACAGTTTGAACGAAACCGTCGTATTAGTGTAAAACATACGACCATTCACTTGAATCGTCGTATTAAGTAAACAAATAGTAGTACTTTTTATAATCAATCAAAAGTAGTGTGTGTATATATATATATACACACACATATATATATATGTGCGTGTGTGTATATGTGTGTGTGTGTGTGTGTGTGTATTAATATATATCTTGCATAATATAAAGAATTTTAATTGCAAACATATATATTTGTGTGTGCATATCTATGTACACATACCTATATATATATATATATATATATATATAGTAGACACTCTTAATTATTACATTCATTGCTATTGTAAAAATAAAATGTATGTCATTTTATTTATCACTTTAGTTACATATATATATATTTATATAACACATATTAAAATATAGAAATAAAAATTATTAAGATATAATTAATTAATACGACGGTTGGATACGCCGTCGTATTTAATAATTTAATACGACGGTTCCGTTGTATTTGATGAAATAAATACGACGGTTTCCGTGAAAACCATCGTTTTCAGTACGCGCTAAGCCGTTTTTAGACACATTTAATACGACGGTTAATCATTAACGTCACATTAAAAATACCTAATCGACGGCCAATGATTAGCCGTCATATTCTGTCCTAATTAACCCGATGACTTCGCTGCTTTTAGGTTCTATTCTTCCTCTTCCTTCTTTTGTGGCGGCCTGGTTCCGACTTACTCTTTCTCTTCTCCGTCACTGTCATACCTCTGCAACGTTCTTCTCCGGCTCCCTCTCCACTCCGTCACTGTCAAATCACTCCGGCTCCCTCTCTTCTCCATCACTGGCAAATCTCCCATTCTTCTCCGTCGTGGCGAAAGATCCCTCTCATCCTCATTGCTGGCAAAGCTCCATCTCTTCTCCGTCACAGGTAAAGTTGCCCCTCGTCCTCAGTGCCAACTTCAATTGCTAATTTGGGCTACTACATTTTGCATTTAGGGTTGTCTATAGGTAAGATCCGCTAAATAGGTTGAACTGATTGTCTGAATTCAGCTTCATATGTGAATTTGTTCTAGTATTGGTGTGTTTGAATGTTCTCCTCGTTGTTTCTGGTATTTTGGTAGGCTATAGAGAATGGGAGTGTTATGGTATTTTGCACTTGTTGTCTCAGTCTGCATATGTGAATTTGTGTTCCGGTATTCTGCACTTGTTGTCTCAGTCTGCTATAGAGGTGGTAACAATTTTAGCTTGTCTAATTATTTGAAATTCTTAACATGAAAATGTCTTAATTCAAGAGTAAAGTTATTTTTACTCATCGACAAATTAAAATAGGGCTAAAGTCACTGAGATTTGGTGACTTATATGAAGCTATTTTGGTTATATCTGATTTTGTGTAGATGTGTGAGGGCTGGTCGAAAATGGTATTCAGAATAATGGTGTTTGTGTTGAAGTGACTTGGACAATAAGAATTCTACTTGATGGAAAAACAATAGGAGTTTCAAATTTTACTAGGATAGAAAGACTCTCTTCCTAGCTTTGTGTTTCTGTAAGCTATGGTGGAAAAGATAAAGAATATTTTCAGTTCATGAAGGTGGCTTGTTTGAGTGCCTATCTTTAGCTTTAGTTTTTTATTTTCTTATTTTAGTGATGCATAGTCTAATTTTTATTTTTTACTTTCCTACTTCCTTAACAAATTTTGATACAATTTTCTTGTTTATTTGCTATTGCTTTTTTAACAAAAAACCGAATGTTGGTATGGTTGGTTTGCTCAAAAGCTTAAAGTTTTTTCCGCATTTTGTTGGTGTTTTGAATATCATTGAATGGCGAATTGTTGAAACAAAAATGGTTTGGATGGTGCAAGTTACGTTTTATTTGTTAGTTCATAGACAATAAATTAGACTTTTTCCTTGAATGGATTTAGTTGTTTAATTTGGTGGTGGAAAAATGTTAGATTTATTTCAGTGGACCTTGCATATAGATGATGTAGCAAACTTTGTTACCTCTTACATATTTATTTGAGGAGTTAGATGCAAATTAGTATGGAGATGTTACTTAGGTTAGGAATACTAGTTTATTTGTTAGCTACTTATACTTCATTAGCTTATTTGTTTTATAGAGCCAACATATACTTCTCTTAGTATTTGGATTGTGTTGAATGAGTTTTTTATTTGGAAATTTGTTATGTGCAAGTGTGTTTGGAAGAGGACCTAGTTGGATGAGCGGAGGTTTACTTGGAAATTTGTTATAAACATGATTGGTTGAATTGCATAATTGTGCATTTTGAGGTGGCCTAGTGCCTGGAAAATATTCATTTTATAGGGAAAACTCGTCAAAATTTTTCAAATTTTTTTCAAAGAATCTGAATAAAATAGTTTTATGAGACAATTTTTTACAAATAATTTTTTTTAAGTAGATAAATTACATAATATATGGACCAACCATTTATATACTGTGCATCTCAAAAAGTTAACTTGATCTACCTTAAGAGGCAGAGGATTTTGGAGTTTCAAGATATCTTGATTAGTTAAATCTTTTATTTTCTCTCTTTTGAAAACTCTCAAGGAGTGTATTTATTTATTTTAACTACTACTAAAAATATGTTTATCATTTCCACTACTAAAAAGGAGAATGAACACTAATTTGATGGGGATTGAATATGTTTTTCATAACGAAACTTGTAGGAAACTTGTTTATCATTTGAACACTAATTTGATATCATTTCCCTTCATTTCCATTCATTCTTGAATATGTTTATCATAACAAAACTTGTAGATCATCTAAAAATATGGATAAATGAATAGGAAGATGGACCGATCGTGGATTGACTTACAAGACCGTTTAGGTGATGAATATAATAAAGGTTTGGATGCCTTTGTAGAATTTGCGTTAAGAGACAAACCTAATGGATCCAAAATCCATTGTCCTTGTATGAAGTGCCAGAATAGGTATCTTTATAGTACAATAGATGTCAAACAGTATTGCCAAATGTGGGGTTTCATGCGTTGGTACAAAAAGTGGAGTGTTCATGGGGAAACATACTTATCTTCTTACAATACAGCTAGCAACATCCCTTCGACTGAAAACGAACATAGGGATGATATGGTTGGGATGCTTCAAGATATTGGTGGCATTAGTGACTTCGATAATGCAACTGAAGAGCCTGATGATTTGAGAGAGATACATGAATTGTTGGGAGAGGCTAATATAGAATTGTATCCTGGTTGTACTAAATTTTCTTCACTTTCATTCATTATGAGATTGTTACATTTAAAAGTCCTGAATGGGTGGTCGAACAAGTCAGTTGATATGCTACTTGAGCTTCTAACGGATGCTTTTAGTGAGATGGGAGTGAAAATTGCCAAGAATTACTACGAGGCTAGTAAGATAATGAATGTGTTAGGAATGGAATGCAAAGTCCGGGATGCTTGTCCAAATAATTGCATAATATACAGAGGGGAAAATGAGGCCGCACAACTTTGTGAGGTATGCAATGCTCCGAGGTACAAGAAAGAGGGCAGTACAGTTGCATGCAAGCGTGTTAGATATTTTCCGTTGACTCCGAGATTGAAGCGATTGTTCATGTCTCGCAAAACTGCATCCCTTATGAGGTGGCATCAGGAATGTCGTGTGAAAGATGGAGTTTACGGACACCTAGCTGATTCTAAGGCTTGGAGAAAGTTTGATGAGTTGCATTTAGAATTTGCAAATGACTCGCTGAAATGTTAGACTTGGATTGGCTTCGGATGGATTTAGTTCGTTTTCAAATATGCACATACCACATAGTACTTGGCCTGTTGTTTTAATACCATACAATTTGCCACCCTGGCTATGCATGAAGCAACCTTATTTTATTCTGTCAACTCTCATCGATGGCCCGAAGAGTTCGGGAAATAAAATTGACGTATTTTTACAACCATTGATCGAGGAGTTGAAATAATTGTGGCTTGACGGTGTGCTTACTTATGATGCTGAGGCAAAATAGATGTTCCATCTGCGTGCAGCTATTATGTGGACCATAAGTGATTTTCTAGCGTATAGCAATCTCTCTGGCTACAGTGTTCATAACTAGTGAGCTTGTCCGATATGTCGGTATCAAGTTGTTTGTCTTACCGTTTGTCTAATGGTGGTAAATATTGCTTCTTATATCATCGTAGATTCTCTTCAACCATCACACAAGCTCCGTAGGGACAAAGTTTCTTTCTATGGTGGAATGGAATTACGACAAGCACCAAAAAGGTGTACGGGGATAGAAATTTTGACATATCTTCGGGGTTGTTTAACGAGAATATGCGGTAGATGATATGAGAATTAGAATGCAGACTGACTACGAACGGAGGTTTGGCATAAATTCTTATAATTAGAAGAAGAACAGTATTTTTTGGGAGTTGCCATATTGGGAGAGTAATTTGATGAGGCACAACTTGGACCCAATGCATATTGAGAAAAATTTTGCAGATAATCTGTTGTTTACAATATTGGGTGATAGTACTTCTTCAAAAGATAACTTCAAAGCTTGTCAAGACCTGCAGGCAATGAATATTAGAAAGTCTTTATATCCAATTTTAAAACTGTCTAGAACTGGATACAGTTTGCCACCAGCTCCTTATACAATGAGTCAGTCGGAAGTTGAAGTTTATTTGACACAATTGAAGGAATTGAGAGTCCCTGATGGCTATTGTTCTAATATTTCTTGACGGGTAAACATGAGGAGAAAGACTTTAGGAGGTTTGAAGAGTCATGGTTCCCACATTTTACTCAAGCGAATTAATCCTGTTAGCAGCCCGCACAACTTTGCCAAGAATGTAGTGCAACTTTTGATTGAGATTGCTTCATGTTTTAGGCAGTTGTGTTCTAAAGTCAATAAAGAGAGGCATCTCGAGTATCTTCAAGACCGTTTTGCGAGTTACACTCTGTCTTCTTGAAAAGACATTCATCCCTAGTTTTTTTATTATAATGGAACATTTACCGATACATTTGGCCGATGATGCATTATTAGCTGGTCCGATTCAATGTCGATGGATGTTTCCAATTGAAAGATACTTGAAAACTCTCAAGTGTTACGTGTGTAATCCGTGCTAGACCTGAAGGTTCGATAGCCGGTGGATATTTAATGGATAGAATGTATGACATTCGTGTTGAGATATTTAGATGATGTTGAGAGCAAAGAGAATAGGCCTCCATGATATGTTGATGATGACAACTCGATGGGTAAACCGGTTGGAAAAGGGATTGATGTAATATTTGATCGTTTAACATTGATGCAAGCACATCGGTGGGTTTTAGCTAACTACGACATCCTTAAACCTTATAGAAGTCGGTTTTCCTTTGAATCATTATCTTTCATTTTTTATACTTCTTTCATTATAACTTCTAAAATTTCACGTGTGGTCTATTTGCGAGTCTTCACATGTCTGTCATAAATAGAGAGCATCCAAGATCTCGGTTACATGACGGACAACGTATTCATTCTCAAACGTTTCACAGATTGACTCGGCCATTATGTAAGTAAAAACAAAGACAATATAGCAAGTTTTCCTCTACAACAATTAGCCTTTATAACACTTATATTTATTATAGGTTGATGAGAATGAAGAATGCCCTAATATTCCTACTTGAAGTTAAAAAGCTTGCAAATGGTCCTTTCAATCAAGGGTTGCGCTACAATGCATGCGACGTGAATGGCTTCCGATTTCGTACAATAACATACGAGGCTAACAAGTCAACCTAAAATTCGGCGTCATGTGTAAAGGCTGATACTACGAGTTATTCCGAGTCTAAGAGATATGAATCCCGTAGCAGTGGTGTCGATTACTATGGAGTGCTTATTGATATTATAAGGATCCGATATAGTGCTGAATTGAAATTTCTGTTATTCAAATGTGATTGGGTTGATGTTCATCGAGGTGTTAGAGTTGACGAACTAAAGTTTACTTTGGTGAATTTGGATCGTTTGTTGTATCGGGAAAAATAAAAGAGATGGATGAGCCATTCATACTAGTAAACTAAGTGGAACAAGTTTGGTTTTCTCATTGTCCTAAAGAAAGAGATTGGCATGTGGTAATGCCAATGATGAGAAGAGATAATTATGATGTGTATTCAAGGGACCATGATCTAGAAACTTTTCTCTGCGATGATTAGATTCTCGTCTTGTTTCGTGCAAAGTAGATGCCGTATGGGTTGGAGATGGGATTTTTGGGGAGGAAGTAGATTTAGATGGAAGAAGAATACGACCTGCAATTTAAATGTACTTAAATCACTTAATCATTTACTAAATGTGATGTAAGCTGTTAAAATCTTTTACTCGATGTTAAATCTTTTTGTTTTGCGAGATGGTAAACAAGCGTGCTCGACGTGGATCGATGCGGGATGCCATAGCTGTCGCAAGATTAGGCGCTAGTTCCTCACGGTGTACGAGACACCAACTCCGGCCACACGAGGTTGGACGAGAGATCACATACAAGTGTTCGCACGGGTTCCACGGACTAGGAATCTAATCATGCGACAACTATACCCACTTCGATGTAGGTCCCAATGGCACAGGACCTTCTTCCTCAGACCTTAGTGCCTCAGGTGTGCTAAGTTAATATGAAATAAATATTATGATATGTCTGTTGATATTTCAATTAATAAGTCTGTTGATATTTTGTAGGTTCTACGGCGAGGAGTTCTCGCGAGGGTGGAAAGTTTCCTTCGGGATGGGGTGAGCCGGGGTTTCGAAAGTACGATGTTGGTGTTAACCAACACGGAGGGCTTGTTGGGTTAGATGGATCTCGTTATAGTTCGGTGGTGGATTGTTTTGCACGCATGAGCGGTAGGTTCCCTACGAATTACGGGGATTGGCATTCCATACCTCGAAGACTCAAAGACGAAGTTTGGCAAGAAATACGGGTAACTAATTTTATTCTAACATAGCCAAGAGTGTTCTTTTCAAAAATTAACACTTTGTTTATTTAATTATTTGTTAAAATTCATACAAGGACAACACCATGATGCCACCGAAAGGGCGTAGTGTCACAATGAAGATGATATGCGCGAGGGTGGAAGGATTTTAAGTTGAAGTTAAAATAAAAATACTAAGCTCCTTTCCAGCAAAGTACAGAGCCTATTGTTTGTCAAGATAAATGGGTTGACGAAATTCAATGGAGGATGTTAGTTGATTACGGCGTTTGGAGAATACACGAGGTTGTACCATAGAAGTTGACTACTTTTATGTCTTAGAACTTGTTTAATTTTTTTGATATGTTAACTATTATAATTAATCACGGATGGAGGCCGAGTGGAATAGACAAAATCGATCGCATTTGGCATATCCACCGGTCCACGGGAAGAATGCCACATTACGTTATACGGGATCGGTATTCGGTTTATGTTATACACTATTCGAGATGAAATTTATCTACTTTGCTTGAAATTTCTGACACGTTTTTACGAGATGGCTTCACAAGGCCAACCGACATCACAATATGATATGTTCCTTGCGACACGAAGGTGGCACGGTCGGCGGTGATGGTTTGGCTCGTAGAGATGATTTAAGTTTAAATTATTGTTTTTATTCCATTATGTTAATTGTGTGTCCTAGTTATAAAGACCCCTTATCCTTTGGACGGGGCGACATCCCCAGCCCTATTGGGCCTAGGTAGTGGGGTGTTACACTTTAAATATTGAAATACCATCAATTGCCATAAAGGCATTAATGTACAAAAAAAGGTGAAAAAGACAATCATATGTTTCTTGTTCAAGTAATTGCATTTACGGATAATTATAGATTGCAATAACTGAATTGATGTTTTAGTAGAAAGACTAACGTGGAAATAGTTTTTTTTCCCCAGAATTATGTTAAATGAATGGAACAATTACATATTGGGCACTATCTTAAATATAAGAAAATGAGGAAAAAAATTTAAATAAGGATTAATACATAGCTAAAAAAACTTCAATGCATGTGAATAACAATTAAGCCCTTTGTATTAAAGTTTGCCAAATCATAAGCAATTTCAATGCTTGAATTACCACAACCCACTACCAAGACATCTCTCTTTGAAAATTATTTTTCATTTTTATAACTCGAAGAATGAATCACCATCCCATGAAAGTATCAAGTCCTTCAATTTTTTGAGTAAATGGTTTACTATTTTCACTAGTTGCAACAACAAGAAACTTTGCAACACAATTCTTAATCATTCTTGATGGCTTGTCCTCGACTAAAACAAGCCATTTTCCATCATGTGTATCAAATGAAGCAGACTAAACAAGGTGATTATACATTGGCCTGATTTTAATGTGAGAGATACAGTTATCCAAATATTGGATTAAATCAAATTTTGTAACAAATATGGGTGCATCAAAAGGGATTAACATATAAAGAAGTTGGAAAAATTCCTTCGACAAATGAAGCTTCAAGTGATTGTATGAATGCTTTTTCCATAATGAACTATAACAATCCTCATTTTCTAAGACAACGTTAGGTATTTCTCAGGCTTTTAAGCAAGCTGAAGTCGCTAGACCGAGCAATGCCAGCTCTTACAAGTAGTATGATACTTTTTTGCTCCATTTCTTATTTTTTAAAGTGGGGAAGATGAATGGTTTGCTTTGTATATGATCAGCAAGAAAATCAATCATAGCACGTTGGTTATTTATAATGGAAAAAACATTCAAAAATATGTCCAATTGCAATGGAAAATCATCTTTGAATGGCAACTACCTTAGTTCACATTACATACTTTATGATGTGTTGTGCCAGCTCTACATGGCAGATACACTATTTTCCATAAAATGCCTTTTGATATGTGACCGGTGAATAACATATTTATGACAAGTGGCATCCTTCATCGATATTTACCATTGTTAGAATGCCAAAGTTTTGATGAATTACTTAATAAGCAACTTATCTAATTTCCTATTTGAAATTTTCCATTGCAAAACACAGAATAACGTGGTTTGAATATTGAAGTCCAATTCAAAGTGGTACAACATTCTCAATATTTTTTGCATCATTTGATATTCTGAAACGCCCAAAGTTTGAAAATCCAACAAAGTAGAGTTTGATTTCAGCACTACAGCAAGCACGTTTCTCTTTTCTTTTTTTTTCTTTCCATGTTTGTTAAAATAGCTACAATCATCCCATTCAAATAGGAACCTTAAATGGCTTGTTCACATTTAAAGCTCTGTGATGTGTTGCTCCAGCTCTATATGGTAAATATTTTAATTTCCACAAAATGCTTTTTGATGTATGGTATGTGAACAACATATTTATGACATGTCACATCCACTATCCATATGTATCTTGTCTGGAATTTCTAAAGTTTTTGATAAATCACTTGATAAGTAACTTATCTAAATTTCCTATTCAAACTTTTATAATGAGAAAAAAAAAAACAACAAATAACGTGGCTAAATTGTATTCTTTGAGGATTGAAGTCCTATTCATAGTGGTATAATATTAAGGATGTCATTTATCTCTAATCCACGTACCAGGAACAGTAATATATTCAATCGCCAGTCTCAATTTTGCTAATTTTAGCCTAAGAATTTTATTTTTGTTGAGCCATTGATAATTAAATTTTTTTAAAAAAAATTGTAAATTCCAAAACGCTTTGAAAATCAATGAATCAAGATAACAGATATTCTCACAATTCGGATTCGCTATGACCTTCCGCTCCCAAAATATGCTTTGAACTCTTGTTGCCACAATATCATTGATTTCCTTTCTGAATGTTTAGTGATCAAGAACCTAAACTAGGCCTTGCAGAAGATTAGGTTCAATCTGATGCATCAAGATGGTAATTAATGATTTCAAGGGTAAAAGTTATAATGTTGTGGATATAAACATAATACACGAGGTCAACTTACTTGTTTAATGATCTATTTAGATAACTATGTACGTCAGAACCAATTTAAATCTTTTCCTTCACTCCTACTCTATTGTTTGCTTCTTTTTTTTTTTTTTTCATGACACACATGAAATCTATGAAATGAGATTTGCTTCATTTTCACCATTTTCCATCCAAATTTGAATAAAAACAATGACAAATAAGGTGGGAATCAGATTATATGAGTAACATAAAAGAAATATAAATAATATGAGCACAATTAAATTAATTGCTACAATTTTCTTACAAATTTATATACTAAATGATCCATATCTCTCTCTCCCCCTCCCCCGCACACTCTCTCCCTTTCTCCCCCTAGCACACATAGAAACATAAACACTTCTTGAAAGCTTGAGATAGCAAATATGGCTGCCAATTATTAAATTGATCATCACTCTTGGTATATGAAATGAGAAGTTATATCTTTGGTAATATTTTTTGCATCATTTGATATTTCGAAAAGCCCAAAGCCTGAAAATCTAGCATAGTAGAGTCTATTTTTGCCTATCCAGCGAGCAGGTTTAATTTTACTTGGCATTCCCTCTTTGCTGAAATGGTAACTATCATCCTGTGCAAATAGAAACATAGATAAGTCAATAAGAAATCAACTTACTATTTCATCAAGTTAACTTTCTGTTACTAAAAATGAAATTTTCACATACCTTTAGCCAATTGCTTACTATACTTATGTAGGTAGTTACAAGTATAATAGCATCTAATTTCTCTATTTTATCATTTGAAAACTCAGCACAAAAATTGTCAATCTTTGTTATTGATAGGAGAACCTGTGAAGCTAAAAAAAAAATGTAAATTGTGCATAGCACATAATTACTGTTAATATTTTAAATTGCCTATGTAAGTACCTTAATTTCTTGGGATTTGATCCTGGGAATTGTTCCAACATCAATAACTAAAGACTACCACATTGTTTTATTTAGATAGAAAGGTCTTTCAGTTGGCCTTCGAAGACCAAAGTCAAAAATATTTTCAAACAACAAATTCACAAATATGAGAACAAGTGTATCCACAATAATGCAAATCAAAAATTGTTGAAGTATCATTTCGAGTCTTACTATTTCCTTTGTGAGAACAAGCACCAGAGATACATTGCAAAATAAATAAGGGAATTCAAAAACTAATAGAGAAAATGGTAATAAAGACATTCTAGAGTAACTTTAAATGTAGAAACACCAACAATTGCCATAAAGACATTAACATACAGAAAAAGGTGAAAAAGAAAATTAGGTGTTTTTTAACCATTTTCCTGCCATAGTTAAATACAAAAAACAAAACTGCAATGAAGTTAGGAATTCGATTATATGAGTAACATAAATGAAATATAAATAATATGAGCACGGTTAAATAAATTGCTAGAACTTGGCTATCAAATTAATAGACAAAATGATCCATCTCCTTATCTCTCTCACTTTTTCTCTTCCCCAAACACATACAAAAACATAGAAACTTCTTGAAATGAGTAGCTATGTTGTTGGTAATCTTTTTTGCATCATTTGATAATCCAAAAGGCCTAAAGTTGGAAACTGCAAAACAGAAGAGTCAAGTTTGGGCACTCTAGCGAGCACGTTTCTTTTATTATTATTATTATTATTATTATTATTATTATTATTATTATTATTATTATTATTATTATTATTATTATTATTATTATTATTATTATTATTATTTTGCATTCCATCTTTGTTACAATAGCAACTATTATCCCATTCAAATAGAAACAATAAATGGTTTGTTTACATTTAAACCTCTATGATGTGTTGCTTCAGCCCTATATGGCAGATATTTTGTTTTCCATAAAATTCCTTTTGATGTGTGGTATGAGAACAACATATTTACTACGTGTGGCATCCTCCATCCATATGTATCTTGTTTGGAGTGTCTAAAGCTCTTGATGAATCACTTGATAAGTAACTTATCTAAATTTCCTATTCAAAGTTTTACATTGAAATATAAAACAAATAACATGGCTAAATTGTATTCTTGGAGGATTGGAGTCCTATTGGAAGTGTTATAACATTGAGAATGTTGTTTACCTCGATCTAAGTACTAGGAATAGTAATAAATTTGGTTGCCATCTTAATTTTTCTATTTTTAGCCTAAGAATTTATTTTTGATAAGCTATCCATAATTATTTTTTAAAATTGTATATTCCAAAATGCTATGAAAATCAAAGAATCTAGCTAACAGATATTCTCACAATTTGAATCCACTACGGCGCCCTACTCCCAAATTATTCTTTGAACACTTGTTGCCATAATATCATCGATTTCCTTTGTGAATGTTCAGTAGTTAGGAACCTGAACTAGGCCTTGTAGAAGATTAGGTTCAATCCGTTATGTTGAGATGGTAATTAAGGATTTCAAAGGTAAGGGTTTTAATGTTGTAGATATACACGTGGCTAAGATACTTGTTTAATGATTCTATTTAGATAACAATGTACATAGAACCAATTTAAATCTTTTCCTTCGCTCCAAGCTGTATAATTTGCTTCTTTTTTTATTTTCATGACTCACATGAAATCTATGAATTGGGATTTGCCTCATTTTTTTACCATTTTTTCATCCAAATTTGAATTTAAAAAAATGACAAATAAAGTAGCAATCAGATTGTATGAGCAACATAAATAAAATATAAATAATATGAGCATTATCAAACCAACAACCAGAACTTTGCTTACAAATTTAAATACAAAATGATCCATATCTCTCTCTCTCTCCCAGACACACACAAAAACATAGACACTTCTTGATAACTTGAGATAGCAAATATAGCTACCAATTATTAAATTGATCGTCATCCTTGGTTTATGAAATGAGAAGCTATATCTTTGGCAATATTTTTTGCATCATTTGATATTCCGAAAAGCCCAGAGCTTGAAAATCCAACACAGTAGAGTCCATTTTCGCCTTTCCAGTGAGCAGGTTTCATTTTGCTTGGCATTCCATCTTCATTGAAATGACAACTGTCATCCTATGAAAAATGAAACAAAGCTAAGTCACCAAGAAATCAACTTACTATTTCATCAAGTAAACTTTTTGTTGTTGAAAATGAAATTTTAACACACCTTTAGCCAATTGCTCACTGTACTTCTGTAGCCAGTTGCAAGAATAACAGCATCGAATTTTTCTATTTTGTCATTTGAAAATTCGACACAATCATTATTAATCTTTGTTATTGATGGGAAAACCTGTGAAGCCAAAAAAAAAAAAAAAAGATGTAAATTGTGCATAGCACTTAATTACTGTTAATTTTTTAAATTGCCTACATAAGTACCTTAATTTCTCCGGATTTAATTTTGTGAATTGTTCCAACATCAATAACTGGAGACCGCCCCGTAGTTTTCTTTAGATGGAAAGGTCCTTCTGTTGGCCTTTGAAGACCAAAATCAGAAATATTTCCAAATGCCAAATTCACAAACATGAGAACAAGTTTATCCACAATAATGCATGGAAAAAATTGCAGAAGTATCATTCCGAGTCTCACTATTTCTTTTGTGAGAACATGCACCTGAGATACAGTGCAAAAGAAATAAGGCAATTCAAAAACTAATAAAGAAAATGGTAATAAAGACATTCTATAGTGACTTTAAATATTGAAACACCAACAATTTCTATAAAGGTATTAACGTACAGAGAAAGGTGAAAAAGAAAACCATAAGCTTCTTGTTCTAGTAATTGTGTTTAAGGAAAATTATAGGTGGCAATAACCAAAATGATGTTTTAGTAGAAAGATAGAAGTGGGAATAATATTTTCCCCAAAATTATGTCAAATGAATGGAAGAATTACATATTAGCAATATCTCAGCTATTAAAAAATGAGACCAAAAAAATTGAAATAAGGATTAATACTAAGTTAGAAAACTTACAGGCTTGTGAATAACAATCGAGGCCTTTGCATCACAGTTTGCCAAATCATAAGCAATTTCCATGCCAAAATTTCCACAACCTACTACCAAGACATCTTGCTTTGAAAATTCTTTTCCGTTTTTATAACGTGAAGAATGAATCACCCTCCCACAGAAAGTAGCAAGTCCATCAATTTTTGGAATAAATGGTTTACTATTTTCACCAGTTGCAACAACTAGAAACTTTGCACCAAGCTTCTTGATCATTCTTGATGGGTTCTCCTCGACTAAAACAAGCCATTTTCCATCATGGGTATCAAACGAAGCTGACTGAACAAGGTGATTATACATAGGCTTGATTTCAAAGTGAGAGGTATAGTTATCCAAATACTGGATAAAATCAGACTTCGAAACAAATTTGGGTGCATCAAAAGGGAATGGCATGTAAGGAAGTTGGCAAAATTCCTTTGACAAATGAAGCTTCAAACGATCGTATGAATGCTTTTTCCATAATGAACCGCAACAATCCTCCTTTTCTAAGACAATGTTTGGTATTTCTTGGGCTTTTAAGCAAGCCGAAGCCGCTAGACTCGCGAGGCCGGCTCCTACAATCGGCACCACGAGTTTCTTGCTCCATTTCTTGTTTTTCGAGTGGGGAAGATGGATTATTTGCTTTGTATGTGATTTGCAAGGAAATAAATCATAGCATGTTGGTTATTTATAGTGTAAAAAACACCGGGAAACGTCTCCAACTACTATGGAAAATCCTCTCTGCATGGCAAATTCCATGGTTCACATTACAAACTTTATGATACGTTGTGCCAGCTCTATATGGTAGATATACTGTTTTCCATAAAATGTCTTTTGATGTGTGGCCAGTGAATAACATATTTATGACAAGTGGCATCCTTCATCCATATTTACCATTGTTGGAATGTCCAAGTTTTTGATGAATCACTTACAAGTAACTTATCCAAATTTTGCTATTCGAACTTTTCCCTTCCAAAACACATAATAACGTGGCTAAATTTGTATTTCAAAGATTGGAGTCCAAATTGAAGTGGTATAATGTTGAGAATGCCGTTAACCTCTAATCCAAGTATCAGGAGTCGTAATATATTGATTCACTGGTCTCAATTTTTCTATTTCTGCATAAGATTTTTTTTTTTTTTTTGTTTAGCCATACACAATTAATTTTTTTTATTTGTAAATTCCAACACGCTTTGAAAATTAGAGAATTAAGCTAATAGAAATTCTCGCAATTTGGATCCTCCATAGCCTTCCATCCCCTATTATGCTTCAAACTCTGGTTGCCACTATACCATCGATTTCCTTTCCGAATGTTCTGTGGTCAAGATCTAGAACCTGGCCTTGTAGATCAATCTGATGCAATGAGTAGGTAAATTATTGAATGCAAAGGTAAAGTTTTTAATGTTGTGGATATAAAACATTATACGCAATACCTAACTAACTTGTTTAACGATTGTATTTAGATATCAAGGTACTTTAGAACTAACTTTCATATTTTCCTTTTCACTTTGTTACTTTTTTTTTTCTTGGCTAATATGAAATCTACGAAATGAGATCTGTCGCATTTTTCACCATTTTTCTTCCATAATTGAATACAAAAAAGAAAACTTCAATGAAGTATGGAATCCAATTATATGAGTAACATAAATGAAATATAAATGATATGAGCATAGTTAAATATATTTCCAGAACTCGACTATTAAATTAATACACTAATGATCCATCTCCCTATCTGTTTTTCTCTCTCTCTTCCCCAAACACACAAAAAAACATAGAAACTTCTTGAAAACTCGAGAAAGTAGATATAGCTCCAAGGTATTAAATTGATCGACATTCTAGGTGTATAAAATGAGTACCTATATAGTTGGCAATATATTTTGGATCATTTGATATTCTGAAATCCCAAATCTAGAAAATCAAGCACAGTAGAGTTCGTTTCCAGCATTCTAGTGAGCACGTTTCTTCTTCTTCTTCTTCTTTTTTTTTTTTTTTTTTTTTTGTCTGACTTTCCATCTTTGTTGAAATAGCAACTATCATCCCATTCAAATAGAAAAGTCTATGATGTGTTGTGCTAGCTCTATATGGTAGATATTTTATTTTCCGTAAAATGCCATCTGATGTTTAGTATGTGAACAACATAGTTACTGCATGAGGACTCCTCCTTCCATACATATCTTGTCTAGAATGTCTAAAGTTTTTGATGAATCACTTGATAGGTAACGTATCTAAATTTCCTATTCAAAATTTTACCGCTAAAAAAATATAAATAACGTGGCTAAATTTTATTCTTTGTGGCTTAATGTGCAATTCGAAGTGGTATAACATTGAGAACGTTGTTTACCTCTAATCCAAGTACTACGAGTAGTAATATATTGAGTCGTTAGTCTCAACTTTTCTACTTTTGGACTAAGAATTTTATTTTTGTTGAGCCATCCACAATTAAATTTTTTTACAATTATAAATTTCGAAACTCTATGAAAATAAAAATTCAAGCTGACAAATAATCTCACAATTCAGCTCCGCTACAACCTCCCACTCCCAAATTATGCTTCGAACACTTGTTGCCATAATATCAATGATGTCCTTTCCAGAAAGTTTAGTGGTCAAGAACCTGAACTAGGCCTTGTAGAAGATTAGGCTCAATACGAGACATTGAGATGGTAATTAATGATTTCAAGGGTAAAATTTTTAATGTTGTGGATATAGAACATTATACATAAGGCCAACTTACTTGTTTAATGATTCTATTTAGATAAAAATATACATCAGAACCCATTTAAATTTTTTCCGTCGCTCCGACTCATTTATTTACTTCTTTTTTTATTTTCATGACTCACATGAAATCTATGAATTCAGATTTGTCCCATTTTTCACCATTTTTCCATCCAATTTTTTTTTTAAATGACAAATAAGTTAGGAATCACATTATATGAGTAACATATATAAAATATAAATAATATGAGCACAATCAAATGAACTGCTACAACTTTGCTTACAAATTTAAATACTAAATGATCCATATATCTCTCTCCCCTCCTCCCCCCCACCCACACTCTCTCCCTCTCTCCCCCTAACACACACAAAAACATAGACACTTCTTAATGACTAGAGATAGCAAATATACCTACCAATTATTAAATTGATTCTCATTCCTGGTATAAGAAATATGAAGCTATATCTTTGGCAATATTTTTTGCATCATTTGATATTCTGAAAAGCCCAGAGCTTGAAAATCCAGCACAGTAAAGTCCATTTTCACCTTTCCAGTGCACAGGTTTCATTTTGCTTGGCATTCCATCTTCGTTGAAATGGTAACTATCATCTTGTGAAAATTGAAACAAAGCTAAGTCAACAAGAAATCAACTAACTATTTCATCAAGTTAACTTCTACGTTGCTTGAAAATGAAATTTTAACGCACTTTTAGCCAATTGCCCATTGTACTTCTGTAGCCAGTTGCAAGAATAACAGCATCGAATTTTTCTATTTTGTCATTTGAAAATTCAACACGAACATTGTTAATCTTCGTTATTGATGGGAGAACCTGTGAATACAAAAAAAAAAAAAAAGATATAAATTGTGCGTAGCACATAATTATAGTTAATTTTTTAAATTGCCTACATAAGTACCTTAGTTTCTCCGGAATTAATTTTGTGAATTGTTCCAACATCAATAACGAGGAGGCTGCCCCATAGTTTTCTTTAGATGGAAAGGTCCTACATTTGGCCTTTGAAGACCAAAATCAGAAATATTTCCAAATGCCAAATTCACAACCAAGAGGTCAAGTGTATCCACAATAATGCAAGGAAAAAATTGCAGAGGTATCATTTCGAGTCTCACTGTTTCTTTTGTGAGAACATGCCCTTGAGATACAATGCAAAAAAAATAAGGCAATTCAAAAACTAATAAAGAAAATGGTAATAAAGACATTCTATAGTGACTTTAAATATTGAAACACCAACAATTGCTATAAAGGCATTAATGTACAAAAAAAAGGTGAAAAAGAAAACCAAAAGCTCCTTGCTCTAGTAATTGCATTTATGGAAAATTATAGGTTGAAATAACCAAAATGATGTTTTAGTAGAAAGATAGAAGTGGGAATAATTTTTTCCCCAAAATTATGTCAAATGAATGGAACAATTACATATTGGCAATATCTCAGCTATTAGAAAATGAGACCAAAAAAAAATTGAAATAAGGATTAATACTTAGTTCGAAAACTTACTGAGCTTGTGAATAACAATCAAGGCCTTTGCATCACAGTTTACCAAATCATAAGTAATTTCCGTGCCAAAATTTCCACAACCTACTACCATGACATTGTTGGGTATTTCAGGCTCATATCATATGCGGTGCAGTGGAAAATAAAACGAGATACCCTCCCGGGACCCGTCTATGTGTGGAAAACAAGACATAATGATAATAAAAGTAACAGCTTTTACCTTTGGGTGATCGTCTGAAGAACAAAATTGATCTTCTTCAAGTTAAGGCGCGATCCAGCAATCCTCTTATGCAAACTCCACGAGAGTTAGACGTCTAACCACTATAATCACAGTGTGTGATTATCTCTAATAGTAATCCACAAAGATGAATCCTCAAGCACCAAAATTTCCTATGCTAGCAGAAAAAGATGGCGGCTAGGGCTGTTTTCGTTTTCAGCAAAATGAGAGAGAGAGAGAGAGAGAGAGAGAGAGAGAGAGAAGAAGAAGAAGACGTTTGTTTTGTGGCTCCTATTTTCGTGTGAATCACCTTTTGATTAGGGTTTCGAGCATATCCAATATATGTTCCAAAATCTACTGAAAATCTAAAATTCTAAAACAATTAAAATTTCCTAATTGTAATTGAAAATATCAAGTTCTCACAATTACAATTTAGACCATAAATTATAACAAATTATAATTGGGCCACAACTCCTCTTCCTCTCAATTAACCCCACTACGTTATCAAATAACATCTTGAGTATGTAATCCTCTATTGTGTGTGACCTATTAACTTTCCCAGCAAACATGAAGTAATCCAAACGTTTTTTAGATTAATAATCCATAATTAATTAGAATTAATCCTATTAATTCTAATTATGATTGGTTTATTAGTTCATCAATTAATAAACCCATATTCCTAAATCATGAGCGATATCTAGCAACACATCATGACCACCCAAGAGTCCGGGAAGTCAAGTGGCTTGACATGAACCCTTCAATAACAAACTTTAGTGCAATTAACTCCTTTCACCATACAATATCTCATTCGGTTTGGAGTACGAAATTAGTGTCAACTCCCTCCAAAATTAATTCGGCCCATATACAATAGTACTTGTATCGAGAACCTACTACTCTAGATGTGTATCAATTGGAGCTGTTTCCAATACACAATCGCCTTGGCCAAGCACTTTTCGAGTAGTAATTCCTACAAGTGACCAGTGAGATATTCACCCCTACTATTAGGAGTGGTGAATTCTTTATTGACCCTCTCAACTACTTTCGTTTACCTCACAATGTACCCAATATCCATCCCATAGGCAACACTCGATCGAGCTCCAAAGATTGGAATCAAAGTACAAAGCTCAGCAAATAAAGTACCTTGGAGATCTCAAGTCTAAGAATACTTGCACGTTTGCTATATTGAGATTATATCACTTGCACTAAATAGTTATCCATGTGATTATCTCAAAGCTAGGTCATCCAATGAACTTATTCCATTAACAAGCATTCATGTGTTAACTTTGAGTATCCCAATACTCACGGTTATGAGAACCACCGCCTGATCAAATCAGGAAGTCTAACACATGCTAGTCTTAACGCATTAATGATGTCCTATCTCATTAATACTATGATTAGGGACTATTTGAGTACTAATACCACCCAATATAGTAGGAATCTCATATCATGATTTCCTTAAAACAGTGTTGTACTAGAAACTTTATCGAATAGTTATATTACTTAATGTAAAAAAAAAAAACTGTAAGATAAATAATGCATTTTATTAAAATAAAATGTGTCATATATAATATAGAAGTGATTGCCTTTAGGGAACAACACTAACAAACATCTTGCTTTGAAAATTCTTTTCTGTTTTTTTAACACGAAGAATGAATCACCAACCCATAGAAATTATCCAGTCCATCAATTTTTGGAATAAATGGTCTACTATTTTTGCAACAACTAGAAATTTTGCAACAAACTTCTTGTTCATTCTTGATGGGTTCTCCTCAACTAAAGCAAGCTATTTCCACCATAGGTATTAAATGAAGCTGACTGAACAAGGTGATTATACATGGGCTTGATTTCAAAGTGAGAGATATAGTTATCTAAATATTGGATAAATTTAGACTTCGAAATAAACTTGGGTGCGTCGAAAGGGAATGGCATGTATGGATGTTGGCAAAATTCCTTTGGCAAATGAAGCATCAAGCGATCGTATGAATGCTTTTTCCATAATGAACCGCAACAATCCTCCTTTTCTAAGACAATGTTTGGTATTTCTTGGGCTTTTAAGCAAGCCGAAGCCGCTAGACTTGCAAGGCTAGCTCCTACAATCGACACCACGGTTTCTTGCTCCATTTCTTGTTTTTCAGAGTGGGGAAGATGGATTATTTTCTTTGTATGTGATTTGCAAGGAAATCAATCATAGCATGTTGGTTATTTATAGTGTAAAAAACATTAGGAAACGTCTCCAACTTCTATGGAAAATCCTCTCTGCATGGCAAATTCCATGGTTCATATTACATACTTTATGATACGTTATGCCAGCTCTATATGGTAGATATACTGTTTTTCATAAAATGCCTTTTGATGTGTGGCCAGTGAATAACATATTTATGACAAGTGGCATCCTTCATCCATATTTACCATTGTTGGAATGTCCAAGTTTTTTATGAATCACTTGACAAGTAACTTATCCAAATTTTTCTATTAGAACTTTTCCCTTCCAAAACACGAGAATAACGTGGCTAAATTTGTAGTTCAAAGATTGGAATCCAAATTGAAGTGGTATAATGTTGAGAATGTCGTTAACCTCTAATCTAAGTATCAGGAATTGTAATATATTGAGTCACCGGTCTCAATTTTTGTATTTCTTCCTTTTTTTTTTTTTTTTTTGGTTTTGTTTAGCCATACACAATTAATTTTTTTCTTTGTAAATTCCAACACGCTTTGAAAATGAAAGAATCAAGCTAACAAAAATTATAGCAATTTGGATCCTCTATAGCCTCCCATCCCCTATTATGCTTCGAACTCTGGTTGCCACTATACTATCGATTTCCTTTCCAAATGTTTTGTGTACAAGATCTAGAACCTAGCCTTGTAGAACATTAAGTTCAATCTAATTGAACAAGAAGGTAAATTATTGAATTCAAAGGTAAAAGTTTTAATGTTGTGGATATAAAACATTATACGCAATACCAAACTAACTTGTTTAACGATTGTATTTAGATATCAATGCACTTTAGAACTAACCTTCATATTTTCTTTTTCACTTAGTTGATTTTTTTTTCTTGGCCAATATGAAATCTACGAAGCTGAGATCTGCCGCATTTTTCATCGTTCTCTTTCCATATTTGAATTCAAAAAGAAAACTTCAATGAAGTTAGGAATCCAATTATATGAGTAACATAAATGAAATATAAATGATATGAGCATACTTGAATAAATTTCGAACTCGGCTATCAAATTAATACACTAATGAACCATCTCCCTACCTATTTTACTCTCTCTCTTCCCCAACCACACACAAAAACATAGAAACTTCTTGAAAACTCGAGAAAGCAAATATAGCTCCAAGGTATTAAATTGATCGACATTCTAGGTATATAAAATGAGTAGGTATACTTGTTGGCAATATATTTTAGATCATTTGATATTACGAAAAACCCAAAGTTGGAAAATCAAGCATAATAGAGTCTGTTTCCGGCATTCCGGTGAGCGAGGTTTCTTTTCTTTTTTTTTTTTTTTTTTTGACTTTCCATCTATGTTGAAATAGCCACTAACATCCCATTCAAATAGAAAAGTCTATGATGTGTTGCTTCGACTCTATATGGAGGATATTTTATTTTCCATAAAATGCCTTCGATGTGTAATATGTGAACAACATATTTAATACATGAGGACTCCTCCATCCATACATATCTCCTCCATCCATACATATCTTGTGCTGGAATGTCTAATGTTTTTGATGAATCACTGGATAAGTAACGTATCTAAATTTCCTATTCAAAATTTTACCTTTAAAAAAAATACAAATAACGTGGCTAAATTTTATTCTTTGTGGCTTAGTGTCCTATTCAAAGTGGTATAACATTGAGAATCAATGTCATTTACCTCTAATCCAAGTACTACAAACAGTAATTTATTAAGTCGCCAGTCTCAATGTTTCTATTTTTGGCCTAAGAATTTTATTTTTGTTGAGCCATCCCCAATTAAATTTTTTTACAATTATAAATTCCGAAAATCTATGAAAATAAAAAATTCAAGCTCACAAATAATCCCACAATTCGAATTAGCTATAGCCTCCCACTCCCAAATTATGCTTCGAACTCTTGTTACCACAATATCAACGATGTCCTTTACGAATGTTCAATAGTCAAGAACCTGAACTTGGCCTTGGAGGAGATTAGGTTCAATTTGAGACATTGAGATGGTAATTAATGATTTCAAGGATAAAATTTTTAATGTTGTGGATATAGAACATTATACACGAGGCCAACTTACTTGTTTAGTGATTCTTGAGATGGCAAATATAGACACTTCTTTTTTACTTGAGATAGGAAATATAGCTACCAATTATTAAATTGATCGTCGTTCTTGGTATAACAAATGAGGAGCTATATCTTTGGTAATATTTTTTGCATCATTTAATATTCTGAAAAGCCCAGAGCTTGAAAATCTAGCATAGTAAAGTCCATTTTTACCTTTCCATTGAGCATGTTTCATTTTGCTTGGCATTCCATCTTCATTGAAATGGCAACTATCATCCTGTGCAAATTGAAACAAAGCTAAGCCAACAAGAAATCAACTTACTATTTCATCAAGTTAAACATGAGTTCAACTATTATCCTACAGGGCTCTTTTACTTAGTTCAAGTTGAACTATAACATGAATAAGTTCAACATGAGTTTAACAGAGTTAGCGAAAGAACTTTAGGGGGTGGAGAAGGTCATGAAGGCACAAGTAAGGGCTATGATGGCTTCTTCTTCAAGAACTAGGCCTAAGCCCAGAAAGTTCAAGTAGAAGAAGGGTAATGCGAGTGCACTAGCCTAAGTCCCGGCCAAAGATAATTCTAAGGGTAAATGCTTCAAATGTAGGAAGAAAGAACACTAGAAAAAGAAGTGTCCAGGTCTTCAAGTCAAGAAAAACCCCATAGGTAATGTTTTCTATCTAGAGTCTATATCAATTGTTGGATCAACTTCCACTTGAATTGTTGATTTAGGAGCAGTGATCACATACGTAACACCTTGTAGGGGTTTAGAAAGATTAGAAGACTCCGAGAAGGGTAAATATAGACTATACGTTGGAAATGAAGTACAAGTTCGGGCCCTTGCGGTGGGAGAGCCGGGACTTTTTGTTAATTGTAATAGAACATTATATTGAACGATGCTTTATTTGTTCTTGGTTTTAGATAGAATTTGGTTTCAATTGCAAAACTAATAAATCAATGATATTTTATTTCTTTCCATTACTGCTATAACTATCAATAGAAATGGAGACATTTTATGTCTTGGGCACATGTATGAAAATCTATTTTTCATTGATCCTATTAATAATCAATTAAATAACGCTCAATCTAAACCTTTAAACGATAAGAGAAAGACCAATTTCAATGACTCATATATTTGGCATCTAAGGTGGGGTCACGTTAACTCGACCGGGATTTAGAGGTTAATCCATGGTGAACCTTTGGGCTCATTGACATTGGAAAGTTGGCCTCAATATCAATCTGTCTTATAGGAAAAATGACCAAGAGATCCTTTACCCAAAAGGCAAATAGAGCCGAGGAGATATTGAGTCTTATTCATATTGATGTCCGTGAGGCCTTTGTCTACACCGGCAAGAGGAATGTTTGAGTACTTTATCACTTTCGCAGAGATGATTGTACTAGGTATGGTTATGTTTACCTAATGAGACACAAGTCGACTCTTTTGATAAGTTCAAAGAGTTTAAGGCCGAAATGGAACCTCGGACAAGTAAACTACTTAAGACCTTATGATCGGATCATAGTGGAGAGTACCTTCTTAGTGAATTCAAGGACTACATGATATATTATGGGATAGTATCCCAACTCTCTACGTCGGGAATACCCCGATAGAATACGATGGGTCGAGAGAAGGAACAAGACATTGATGGAAATGGTCTAAAGCATGATGTCTTATGCAACTCTTCCAATGTCTTTTTAGGGATATACAGGAAACAGCGGCATATATTTTGAACTTAATGCCTTTCAAAATAGTACCTAGGACACCCTATAAGATGTGGGTGAGGCGTAAATCAAGTCTAAATCATCTCAAGATATGGGGTTATCCAACTTATGTATTGATTAAGAGAGACAATTAGAACCAAGATTAGAATTATGCTATTTTGTTGGGTATCCAAAAGGTATAAAGGGTGATTATTTTTGTCATCCCAATGAGTAAAAAGTACTTCCGAATACTAATGCTAGATACTTGGAGGATGATCAAAGCACATCCACTAAAGGTTCGACAAGGTTGGAACTCGAGGAGAAGTTTTCTTCGAATCAACTTCTTCTAACTTTGATTGTACAACAAGAAGAGGCACGACCTCATTAAAGCTGTACAAATGGAGCATCATCATAGTAGGAGGGTATCTAGGGTTCTAGAAAGATGGGTGGAGAGGCTTTTAATCTATTTTCCAATCATCTAGAAAAACATCCCACTAGATACGATGAGGCTATTACTGATACCGATGCAAACCTATGGCATGAAGTAATGCAAGCTGAGATTAAGTCTATGTACTTCAACTAGGTTTGGGATCTTGTAGCTTCACCTGAAGGGATAAAACCCATTGGGTATAAGTGAGTATACAAAAGAAAGAGGGAGTGGATGGGAAGGTGAAAATCTTCAAAGCTAGGCTTATGGTGAAAGAGTATACCCAGAAAGAATATATCAATTATAAGGAAACATTTTCCCCGATAGCCATGCTTAAATCCATCTGTATCCTTCTTATCATCGCATGTCATTATAACTACGAGAGTTGACAAATGGATGTCAAGATGGCATTTCTAAATAGCTATCTTAGTGAGGACAACTATATGTCCTAACTGGAAGGCCTTATTGTTGAAGGCCAAGAGCATATATATGGTTTGTAAGCTTAAAAAATCCATTTATAGACTTAGCGAGGCATCAAAGCATAGAACATTCGTTTCGATAAAACTGTAAAGTCCTATGATTTCATTCAAAACAAGGATGTATCATGTGTATATAAGAAACTAGAAGACATAAACATGATTTTTCTTGTAATATATATGGATGACATTCTACTCATTAGGAATGATATAGGGATACTATCATCTACTAAAGTTTGGCTATCTAGTCAATTCAATATGAAGGACTTAGGAGAAGCCGAGTTATATTCTCAAGATTAAGCTTCTTAGAAATAAGAAGTAGAGAATATTAGGATTATCCCAAGCTACATACATTGACAAGATGCTAGCCAAATTCGGCATGGACTCATGCAAGGGAGCATTAATCCCTTGCGGACATGGTTATCTTTTTCATCAAAGGACTATCCAAGGTCTCAAGAAAAAAAATGATAGAATGAGTAGGATTCCCTATGCTTGGTTGTGGGAAGTATCATGTACGCCATGTTGTGTACGAAGTCGGATATACTGCTTTGTCGTAGGCTTTGTTAGTAGATATCAATTAAACTCGAGAAAGGTTCATTGGCAAGCTATAAAGTATATTCTCAAGTACCTTAGGGGTATGAGAGATTATATGCTAGTTCACGAGTACGATAACTTGGTTCCTATAGGATACATAGACTCGGACTTCTTGACGGATAAGGATGAGAGAAAATTCATTAGTGGATATATCTTCACCTTATGCGGAGGAGCTATTTCATGGAGAAGTAGCAAGCAATCCTATATTGCTTGACTCAACCATGGAAGGCTGAGTATGTGGTAGCTTCGGAGGTATCCAAGGAAGCAATACGCTCACGAAAGTTCCTTTTAGAACTTAGAGTCGTGCCACGGATGGACAGGCCGGTTGTGATATATTGCGACAACAATGGCACGGTCTCACAATCTAAAGAACCTAGGAATCATAAAAAGGGAAGCACATTTAGAGGAAGTACCATCGATCTAGGATTTCATCTAGAGACGGGAAGTCATGGTGGAGCAGTTGCCTCGGAGAATAATCTAGCGAGATCCCTTCACTAAGCCTTTGGTTGAGAGAGTCTTTAGAAGACACTTAGACGCCATAGGGATGGACATCTATAGACTTATGTAGTCTCGAGTGTAAGTGAGAGATTGTTGAGATGTATGCTCTCTTAGACTAAGTTTACGATGTAATCTTGATTTATGTTAATAAAAGTATTATTCTCGAAATTGTTTGTGAATTCTTCTTTACTTTTGTGCACAATTTTATTGGAAAAGACCCATTGCGTTTAAGTAAATGGTTCATGTGAATGGAGTTCTTTCACAGTAAGGTATGGACCATGGGTTACTTAACATATAAACTATTATTCTTAACCGAATGATGAGAATAGGAATCTCAACATGGTAAGGTTATTGTGTTATGAATTCTAAATGTGGAATGGCTTACCTTTAGCCAATGAGTAGTCTTCTCATCTCATAACATAAGTATATTTCGAATACATAGAAATGGACATGTAGTAGTGGTTTCTAAAAGTACTATATGGTAGAAACCTTGACTACTACTGCTATAGCGTGGACTTGTACTCTCGACTTGAGTGAGTTGGTGGTCGACAAAGGCTGGAAGTGTATGCTTTGATGTACTATAGTTGAGGTTCTATTGTAGGACCAATATACTTGTATGTTTGATATATGTGACTAGTTAGTTAAGACAGGACTTGTACAAGATAGTTTTTATACTATGTCGCCCTTTGTGGTTGTCCAAATGATCAAAATATCCAAGACCCTAGGGAACATGACTTGGATATTTGCTTTAGGAGTAGATCCCTTGGAAAGCAAAAATATTTCAAGAAGTCATGCATCATTGGACTAGAAGTCTAAGAATGGTAGATGTCTTTTAGAGATGTGCTAGTACACTTTTTTCTCTCTAAATGCACGATAACGTGTAGATGGGTATTTTAGTCATTTTACACTGTAGGTCGGAGATATAGCTAATGCAGCATTGTCCTTGGGGTCAATTTTTCCTTATGCTTGATATTAAGAAATATTTAAAATGCATAATACAACTATTTATATAGTATGGGTATTTTGGTCATTTTAGTAGTTAAGACGGTATGTCTTTTTGGTCCTCGAAATAGCTTTGTAAGTCCTAATTAATTTTGGATTGAGGAAATGATCTTAGTTAAAAAGGATTTTATTTTATTCAAAAATTCTAATTTGTTATTAGATTGAAATAAAATAAAAGAATGAGAGAAATTAAATTAAATTTATTATCTAGTTTAATTGGTTAATTAATTATTTAAGGCCTAAGCCCAACTTGAATAATTAGAAAATTAACCTCGACCTAAGCTAGATAAAAAAGGCTTCAATAATTATTTTGTTCTATTTGGGCTCATTAATTATTTATTAGGTTATTTTTATAAGCTCAGAAAATAAATAATTAATTTTTATTATTTATAGGCTTCTTTGGGTCTAAGAATAAATAATAATATTTTACGGCCTAATAGAATGGACCGGGAGTTGTGTTTTTTTTTTTTAATTAATTCCCGGAGCGAAGAGTTGGAAAAATAATGTCTTATGTGATGGTTATCCGGATAACAACCAAAGGTTTTTTAAATAATAAAACCTGCGGGATTTAGGTTATCAAGTTGAGATGACCGTGTGTGATTCATTTTTGTTGTAGACACACATCTATGATAAGAGGGGAAAAAAAGTCCTAGAAGCCTTCTTTTCTTCTTTCTCCCTCGTTCATTGTTCATCTGTTTTTCTTCTTGATATAGTTAATTAATAACAAAGAATCAAGAAAAGGAATAGAGACTTGTTTCCCTCGCCTATTTGTTTCACCAACAAGATATTAGACTAAGGAATATTACCGAGGTCCGAGAAGCTTTAGCATTCAAGCAAACAAGGCGAAGTAGGCGGATTGCGAGGATTTGAACCGAAAACCTCATCAAGTCGGGAAGCTATCCTCTGTTGTTCAAATGAGCTCTTCATAGCCAAAGAGATCATTAAAGCGCGAGAGGTATTAAATTTTTCCCTTCCATTGTGCTCTGTGCTTTTGTTTTTGACCATTGTTTACCTATGCATTCAAGGCTTTTGTTATTTTCTAGCTTCTTGGGCAATATCTAAAATATTAGAGAATGAGATTAAAAAAAAATTTGAAATAAGGATTAATACTTAGTTCAAATTACGGGCTTGTGAATAACAATCGAGGCCTTTGCATCACGGTTTGCCAAATCATAAGCAATTCCATGCCGGAATTTCCACAACCTACAACTAAGATATCTTTCTTTGAAAATTCTTTTCTGTTTTTATAACTTGAAGAATAAATCACTATCCCACAAAAAGTATTAACTCCATCAATTTTTTGGAATAAATGGTTTACTATTTTCACCGAGTTGCAACAACTAGAAACTTTGCAACAAACTTCTTAATCATTCTTGATGGCTTGTCCTCGACTAAAGCAACCCATTTTCCATCATGGGTATCAAATGAAGCTGACTGAACAAGTTGATTATACATAGGCTTGATTTCAAAATGAGAGGTATAGTTATCCAAATATCGGATAAAACCAGACTTCGAAACAATGTAGGTGCATCGAAAAGGAATGGCATATAAGGAAGTTGGCAAAATTCCTTCGACAAATGAAGCTTCAAGTGATCGTATGAATGCTTTTTCCATAATGAACCGCAACAATCCTCCTTTTCTAAGACAATTTTTGGTATTTCATGGGCTTTTAAGCAAGCCGAAGCTGCTAGACCTATAGGGCCAGGTCCTACAATCAGCACCACAGTTTCTTGCTCTGTTTCTTATTTTTCAGATCGGGGGAGACGGATTATTTGCTTTATATGTGATTATCAAGGAAATCAATCAAAGTATGTTAGTTATTTATAGTGGAAAAAACATCAGGAAACGTGTCCAATTGCAATGGAAAATCCTCTCTGCATGGCAAATATCTTTGTTCATATTACTTACTTTATGATGTGTTGTGCCAGCTGAACATGGCAGATATACTATTTTCCATTAAATGCCTTTTGATGTGCGGCCAGTGAATAACATATTTATGACAAGTGGCATCCTTCATCCATATTTACCATTATTGGAATGTCCAAGTTTTTGATGAATCACTTGATAAGTAACTTATCTAAATTTCCTATTCAAACTTTTCCATTGCAAAACATAGAATAACGTGGCTAAATTTTGTAGTTTGAAGATTGGAGTCCTATGCAAATAGAAACATAGCAAAGTCAATAAGAAATCAACTTATTATTTCATCAAGTTACCTTTTGTTATTGAAAATGAAATTTTAACGCACTTTTAGCCAATTGCTCATTGTATTTCTGTAGCCAGTTACAATAATAATAGCATCAAATTTTTATTCTTTATTATTTCAAAATTCAACATAAACATTGTCAATCTTCGTTATTGATGAGAGATCCTAAGAAGCCCCAAAAAAAAAAAAAAAGATGCAAATAGTGTGTAGCACATAATTTCTGTTAATTTTTAAATTGTCTACGTAAGTACCTTAATTTCTCAAAATTTGATCCTGTGAATTGTTCTAGCATTAATAAGCTGGAGATCGCCTCATTGTTTGCTGGTCTTTGAAGCCCAAAGTCAAAAATATTTCCAAACGCTAATTTTAGAAACATGAGAACAAGTGTGTCTGCAATATTTCAAGGAAAAAATTGTAGAAGTATCAATTTGACTCTCATTATTTGTTGTGTGAGAACATGCATCAAGATACAGTGTAAAAGAAATAAGGCAATTCAAAAACTAATAGAGAAAAAGGTAATAAAGACATTCTATTATGACTTTAAATACTGAAACACCAATAACTTCCATAAAGGCATAAATATGTAGAAAAGGGAGGAAACAAAAATCATATGTTTCTTGTTCTAGTAATTGCATTTAAGGAAAATTATACACTACAAGAACTAAAATGATGCTTTAGTCGAAAGATAGATGTGGGAATAATTTTTTCTCCAAAATTATGTCAAGCGAATGGAACAATTACATATTGTGCAATATATTAAATTAGAAAATAAGACAAAAAATATTTAAATAAGGAAAAAAAAACTCAGTTCAAAAACTTACAGGCTTGTGAATAACAATCGAGATATTTGCACCGTAGTTTGCCAAATCATAAGCAATTTCCATGCCAGAATTTCCACAACATACTACCTAGACATCTTTCCTTGAAAATTCTTTTCCATTTTCATAATTCGAAGTATGAATCACCGTCCAGCAGAAAGTATCAAGTCCTTCAATTTTTGGAATCATTGGTTTACTATTTTCACCAATTGAAATAACAAGAAACTTTGCAACAAACTTCTTAATCATTATTGATGGCTAGTCCTCGACTAAAGTAAGCCATTTTCCAACACGGGTATCAAATGAAGGTAACTAAACAACTGGTTAAACATGGGCTTGATTTCAAAGTGAGAAGTATAGTTATCCAAATATTAGAAAAAAATAGACTTTGAAACAAATGTGGGTGCATCAAAAGGGAATGGCATATAAGAAAGTTGGCAAAATTCCTTTAACAAATAAAGCTTCAAGTGACTGTATGATTGCTTTTTTCGAAAATGAACTGCAACAATCCTTCTTTTCTTAGGCAATGTTATGTATTTCTTAGGCTTTTAAGCAAGCCACGGTCGCTTTACCTCTCTGGGATAGATCCTACAATTAGCACAACACATTTTACTCTATTTCTTGGAAATGTGTCCTATTGCAATGGAAATCCCTAGCTTGCATGGTAAATACCTTGGCTCATATTACATATTTTATGAAGTGTTGTACAACTCTACATGGCAGATATATTGTTTTCCATAAAATACCTATTAATGTGTGGCCGATGAATAACATATTTTTTACCGAGTGGCATCCTTCATCCACTTGTTGTTGACATTGAGAATGTCGAATAGTAATATATTGAGTCACCAATCTCAATTTTTCTATTTCTGCCAAAGATTTTTGCATTTTGTAGAGCCATACATAATTAACATTTTTATTTGTAAATTCCAAAACACTTTCAAAATAAAAATTAAAAAAAAAAGCTAACGGATATTCTCCCAATTTGGATCCGCTATAGCCTCCCACCCCTTATTATGCTTCCAACTCTTGCTACCATAGTATCATCGATTTCCTTTTCGAATATTCAGTGGTTAAGATCTAGAAACTAGCCTTGTAGAACATTAAGTTCAATCTGATGCAACAAGTAGGTAAATTAATGAATTCAAAGGTAAAAGTTTTAATGTCGTGGATATAAAACATTATACATGAGACCCAACTAAATTGTTTAAGTATTTTATTTAGATATCAATGTACTTTGTAACTAAATTTCATCTTTTTCCTTTGCACTTAGTTACTTCTTTTTTTATTTTCCTAGCTCATATAAAATCTATGAAATGAGATCTGCCTCATTTTCACCGTTTTCCTTCCATATTTGAATACAAAAATGAAAACTACAACGAAGTTAGGAATCCAATTACATGAGTAACATAAATGAAATATAAATGATGTTAGCAAAGTTAAATAAATGGCCAAAACTTGGCCAACAAATTAGTTCACTAAATCATCCATCCTGTGCAAATAGAAACATAGCTAAGTCAATAAGTGAACTTTTTGTTATTGAAAATGAAATTTTAATGCACCTTTCGCCAATTGCTCACTGTACTTCTATAGCCAGTTGCAAGAATAATAGCATTGAATTTTTCTATTTTATCATTTGAAAATTCAACACAAATATTGTCAATCTTTGTTACTATGAGGAGAACATGTGAAGCAAAAAAAAAAAAAAAAAAAAAGAAAGAAAGAAAAGGTGTAAATTGTGCGTAGCACATAATTACTGGAACTTTCTAAATTACCTACGTAAGTACCTTAATTTCTCCAAATTTGATATTGTGAATTGTTCCAATCAATAACTGGAGACTGCCTCTTGTTTTCTTAAGATGGAAAGGTCCCTTAGTTGGCCTATGAAGACCAAAGTCGAAAATATTTTCAAACACCAAATTCACAAACATGAGAACAAATGTATCCACAACAATGCAAGGCAAAAATTATAGAAGTATCATTTTGAGTCCCACTATTTCTTTTGTAAGAACATGCACCCGAGATACGAGTGCAAAAAAAATAAGGCAATTCAAAAACCAATGGAGAAAATAGTAATAAAGACATTATATATTGACTTTAAATAATGAAATACCAACAATTGCCCAAAAGGCATTAACATACACAAAAGGGTGAAAAAAATAATAGGTTTCTTGTTCTAGTAATTGCATTTAAGGAAAATTATAGATTGCAAGAACCGAAATGATGTTTTAGTAGAAAGATAGATGTGAAAATAATCTTTTCCCCAAAATTATGTCAAATGAATGGAACAATTACACATTTAGCAATATCTCAAATATTATAAAATGAGACAAAAATATTAAAATGAGGATTAATACTTAGTTGAAAACTTACAGTCTTGTGAATAACAATCGAGGCCTTTGCATCGTAGTTTGACAAAGCATAAGCAATTTCCATACCTGAATTTCCACAACCTACTACCAAGACATCTTTCAAGGGAACTTAATGATTTTAAGGGAAAAAATTTTAATGTTGTGGATATAAAAGATTATACACGAGGGTAACTTAATTGTTTAACGATTCTATTTAGATAACAATGTATGTTAGAACCAATTTTCATATTTTCCTTCGCTCCTATACTTTTATTTTCTTTTTTTTTTTCATGACTTACACGAAATCCATGAAACAAGATTTGCCTTATTTTTCACCATTTTTCATCCAAATTTGAACTAAAAAATGATAAATAAGTTGGGAATCAAATTATATGATTAACATGAATAAATTATAAATAATATGAGCAGAAATAAATGAACTAGTAGAACTTTACGTACAAATTTAAATACGAAATGATCTATATATCTCTCCCTCCCTCCCCCTAACACGCACAAAAACATAGACACTTCTAGATAACTTGAGATAGCAAATATAGCTACCAATTATTAAATTGATTGTCATTCTTGGTATGTGAAATGAAAAGCTATATCTTCAGCAATACATTTTGCACCATTTGGTATTCCAAAAAGCCCAAAGCTTGAAAATCCAGCATAATTGTAACACCCCTACTAAAAGTAACAGAGAGAACATATCAAACTGGGTGTCGCCCCGTCTAGTTACCCAGATAAGGGGTCTTTATAATAAAGAACTAAAAGAGTATACAAGGTCCAGACTCATACTAACATTATCATATATAATTAATAGAGAATCTCAAACATACAATCTCCATAATACATCAGTAATAAAGTACATAATCGAAAGAGAGATCATCCAGACCTAGGCTGGTGTCGCTGTGGTATCGCCCTTCTATCCCTAAGTCTACTCAACTATAGATCCTACAAAAGAGTAAGATAAAATTCACGTGTGAGTGAAAAATTACCCAATGAGTCCCGTGTGTGCTTGGAGCTTTATTAAAGAAATAGAGTACATAAAACTTATGTGGGAAAAGCATTTCAGTTCCCTACTAGAAGTAATGCTAAAACTCTCTAAAGAATAGTTTATTCAAAACTTAATTATTTTTAGAAAATTGTGTTTTAATTTTAAATCATTGCCCCAATTTCCAAATCACAGACACTTCTCCAACAAAAGGTCAGCCTACATGCAAAGCTCATAAGGCTTCGCCTTTGGCGCCACGTCTCATTGTTCTTAGATTACAACCTACAGCATACTAAGTGTATCGCAGTACACTAAATCTTTTACTTGCTACCGTAAGCCAGGAGTCCCAATCCTGACATCAATCACTATTGAGGCGATAAGGAGTCAAACGCTACCGAGTGTGTCCGCCCAGCATTCAGTGAACGACTCTCAACACAACATGCCCGTAGGCACAAGGCAATTGCTAGGTGCTAAATGGCTAACTAGGATAACTCATCTCAATGTCCTATCACCCTATTTGGAGTAAGACAAACCCTAAAACTGATCAGATTACATGGAGTCATCTATCTCTAACACGAGCTAGTATAAAGATCAAAATCCTTGCTAAGTACTCAACATTACCAATACCAATCCCTACTGACCGATTAGGCCGGTGGGTCATTTGTTCCCGTAGGATTTTCAAAACAAATATTTTTGGGGCAAAATATCATTTTTCAGAAATTGATCCCACTGACTCTCAAGTCATATAATTATTCCCATAGGCTTTGTAGTGTGAAACCCCCACCTAAAGCCAACCCTAGAGTAAGGGGGTCGGGATGTATATCATATTTTCTTGCATGAACATATATATTTTTGAATGATTTTATGTACTTTAGAATTATGATTTATAGTCTAGAAGGCTTAGTTATGATTTATTTGGTAGGAAGGGTAAAATGGTAATTTTTGCTTGAGGTCAAAATACGA
>JANUWF010002789.1:0-83697 GCA_026120185.1 Voacanga thouarsii | reverse complement strand
GTTCATATTTCTATTACTAACAACAATCATGAACATATTCTCCCTCCAATTCATCAAATCATCCAAATCATGAATAAAAGCATAGATCTAAATTTATCAAGACATGATCCAACCTCTACTAGAATAAACATAATCATGGCTTCAATAATCATACATGAATATAAATCCTATTCATCATAGATGAGCATACTTGATCACAAATACTACCTGTGACATGGAAACATGCATTAAACCCTAAAAACACCATACAATCAACCAGGATAATCAACTCATGCATAAATCCCAACTCCATCATAAACACACATTTATTCATGCTTCAATCTCTACTCATCACAACAATACAAGCTCAAATCCTATTCATAATCCATCTCCTACCAATATCATCCTAGAGACATGAATCTAGAATTTAAAAAGGAGGGTTGAAAAGGCATACTTGATTGATGAGTACCTTGAAGGAGTTCCGAATGGATCTCAACTCCTAGATGTCTAAATCTGTCCAAGAGAGATGAAAAAAGCATAGCCATTGGTGAAGAACCATTCGGCCAAGAAGAAGAGAGTGTTCGGCCAAGAGAGAGAGAAAGAGAGAGAGAGAGAGAGAGAGAGAGAGAGAGAGAGAGAGAGAGAGAGAAAGAGAAGAAGAGAGTCCATTAGCACGCTTATGCATATATATATTCATTAGAGATCAAAGATTAGTGAAGATGAAGTTGTTTGAACAAACCTACCTTGAAGGTGTTCTTGAGCCTTCACAAAATTTCTAATTTTTTATCCAAAAGAGCAAGTTGAATTTTGGAGTTTGATGTTAAAAATAGTATGGATGGACTCACGGCAGTGAGTAGATGAAATCTAAAATTTTTGGAAGAAGTTTGAAGTGGTTTGGAGAGGTATTAGGCGAAAGAACAGAGTAGGTGTTCTTGGTGTTTTATGTGTGCTCGAAGGTTGAAGAGAATGGTGAGGTTTTGGATTGTGCCTGCCGAAATTCTGTGTGTGTGCAGTGGCCAAATTGTTTGCGTAGTTTAGGAAGATTATTTTTTTGGTTTGAAAGGAAAAGGAAAGGCTGGTTGTTGAAATCCTAAAAGAATATTTTTGGGTATCAAATTTGGAAACAAAATATAGCAAGAATATTTTGATCAATGGAGAGCTTTTTGGAACTGCTATGGCCAACTGATTGCTCTATGATTTAGCTGGATGAAAGCTAGTTGAAGAAGGTTAATGGTAGCTAAAAAGAAGGAGTGTAATGGTGAAGGGAATGTCTGGTTGTTTGAGGGACATTTTATGGAAGGTTGCTAAATTAAGTTTGCTGGAATTTTGGTATACAATCAAGGCATGATTGCAGTGATTTGTTGGAGATAATTTCGGGCAGCGATGCCTGATTTTCATGCAGAAGCTTGGGGAAGACAATGGAGTTCGGTTCATGGCTGTTTAAGAGTGGTTTGAATAGAAAGATGAGGAAGATTTTGGACATGGCTGAAGTGAAAACAAGGCTGGAAAAATTTGGCACAAGATTTTCGCAAGTGCTGGAATTTTTCGAGGCAGTTTCGGATGCAATTTTCCAGCCAGGTTGTAGAGAGTTTGAAGGAGATTTAAGAGGCCTTTCATGGCTAGTTTCCTGCCTGCTTCGTGGAGGAAAAACGTGGCTAAGGAGCTAGGAGAAAACTAGAAGAAAACAGTTTGGTTGAAGACCACCAAAGTTGCGGTTTTAACTAGAAATTTTTCTAGTTTTTCACAGCATTTGTGCAGCCCAAAATTAACCAGAAAATTTCAGATTTCAAGCTGATCAAAAGGGACATTTTTTGGAAGCATTTGGGAGGGAATAATGGCTGAGAATTTCAACACCTTGAAGATAGAAGAAGCTGGAAAATTTTCAGTTCATTACATGAACGAAAATGAATCTAGCTAGAGTGAAGTTTAGAAGGTTCACTCGGGGAATTAATTCTTTTGGAACCTTCCCCATCTCTTCCACATTTTCGGTCCATAAGATGTCTTTTCCTTAGACATTTTGAACCTTCAAAGCCACAACACTTTACTGAAATTTCTGGAATAAAATTCGCTAGAACAAATTTGTCCAATCTAATGAATTGAAAATTAAGAAAAATTAAAGATCAAGGAGGAATGAATTCCATTAGGAATTTTTGAGTAGGGCACAAGAATAGGATTAGTGTACTCCTATCATGTCTCTCCTAGGACAACACCTCTACCCTATGCTAAAGCACTTAAGGCCAAAAATACCCTTTCCCAAGCAAAAATAAAATTTAATCATGCTAAAGCTTCAATGATGGAATTTGAACCCAAGACCTCAAGAATTAATTCCAAAGCTCTAACCACTACACCACAACAACTCTTGTTCTTATTTTCTCTCTAAAATATTTTTCCTATTTAAGCCTCAAGTTATCTCCTTATTTTCACCTCAGACAAAAATTACCATTTTTCCCTTCTTATTCAATAATCATAATCAAGCCCTCTAGACTATAAAACCCAAATCCAAAGCACATAAAATCATATAAAAATATATTTAAACATGCAATAAAATATGATATGCATCCCAACCCCCTTACTCTAAGGTTGGTTCCGACTGGGGTTTCACATCCTTCCCTCATTAGAAGAATTTCGTCCCGAAATTCAAGCATACCACTATTTTAGATCAGGATACTTCCGCTCCACCCACACTTCTGATTCCCATGTGGCATCATGCGTGCCATGGTGCTCCCACTGAACCTTGACCATCGGTATCTGCTTGTTCCGAAGACTCTCGATACTGTGGTCCAATATCTTCACGAGCTTCTCCACATAGCTCTGATCGGGTTGCAACACCAATGGCTTGTCATTCAGAACAAGACCGGGATCAGCATTGTACTTCTTCAATTGAGACACATGAAACACATCGTGAATTCCTGTCAACCCATCTGGTAGGTCCAATCGGTAAGCTACCAGTCCAATCATTTCCATCATTGGGAACGGCCCTAAATACCTCGGATTCAACTTTCCAACCTTTGGATGCTTCAAGATTCCCCTATTTGGCGTCAATCTCAAAAATACGCTATCCCTGACTTGAAACTCCAATTCTCGCCACCGATTGTCCGCATAGCTCTTCTGCCAGCTCTGAGCCACCTTTAACATTTCCCTGATCATTTTCACCTTATCCAACATTTCTTGGACATAAACTTCTCCGGTTCTGCTCACGTGACCATCTTCTGACCAACTCCAATACAACGGTACCTGGCACTTACACCCAGACAAAGCCTCATACGGTGCCATCCCAATTGAAGATTGATAGATATTGTTGTATGACTGTTCCGCGTACGGTACGCACTCTATCCACTTGTCCCCGAAATCCAGAACACAGGCTCTCAGCATATCTTCCAATATTTGTATAACCCTTTCTGACTGCCCATCGGTCTGCGGATGCGTCGTCGTACTGAATTTCATACTCGACCCCATCGATTCTTGAAACTTTTCCCAAAAACAAGATGTGAACCTCGGGTCTCAATTGGACACAATATTTGAAGGCACTCCTTGCAGTCGGATTATTTCTCGAATATCAGTCTAAGTCAGCTTCTCCATCGAGTCCCTTACATTTACTAGTATTAAATGGGCTGACTTGGACAGTCGATCTACCACTACCCATATGACGTCCTTTTGCGTCTTTGACATGGGAAGTCTGGTGACAAAATCCATAGTCACAATTTCCCACTTCCACTCCAGTACTAGCAATGGCTGCAATAGTCCCACTGACTTCTTATGCTGCCGCTTTGACTTTCTGGCAGGTGAGACAGGTCGAGATAGACTTGACCACATCCCGCTTCAGTCCGGGCCACAATAGGCTCTTTTTAGGTCCTGGTACATCTTGACTTCCCCCAGATGAATGGCATACTTACTTTTGTGCGCCTCTTCCAAGATTTTGTCTTTCAATTGCAGCCCCTGGGTACACACAACCGATCCCTGAAATGCAAAACTCCCTCTTTATCTTGATGGAAGTTACTACCTGGCCACTTGAGTTCCTTGCCCTTGAAAAGTTGAAACTCGGCGTTACTATGCTGAGCTTCAACGATTTCCCGACTTAAATCTGGTACCAACTTTAAATTGCTAATGACAATCCTCTTCTCTTGCACTTCCACCCTTCTGTCCAACACATCCTGAACCACTTGAATTTCTTGCACTCAAAGTCTGGCCATTCCAACTTTTCTACTCAGGGCGTCTACCACGATGTTGGCCTTCCCAGGATGGTAGTTGATCGGGTAATGGTATTCTTCCAGAAATTCCATCCACCTTCGCTGCCTCAAATTCAGATCCTTCTGAGTAAAGATATACTTCAGACTCTTGTGGTCGGTGAACACCTCATATTCGACACCGTACAGGAAGTGTCGCCATTTCTTCAGGGCGAACACGATAGCTGCCAGCTCCAGATCATGAGTGGGATAGTTGACTTCATGAGGTCTCAGATTCCAAGAAGCGTAAGCGATCACCTTCCGGTCTTGCATCAAAACTGCTCCCAATCCTTCATTCGAAGTGTCAGTATACAGTGCGTACGGCTTCCCTTCATCTGGCAGACTCAATACTAGCGCTATCATCAATCTTCGCTTCAGTTCTTGAAAACTTTTCTCGCATTTCTCGTTCCACACAAATGGAACATCCTTCCTTAGCAGTCGGGTAATTGGCGATGCAAGCGTCAAGAATCCTTTGATAAATCTTTGGTAGTAACTAGCCAATCCCAAGAAACTTCAAACCTTGGTGATATTCTCCGGCTGCTTCCAGTCTGACACCACTTCGACCTTTGTCGGGTCTACCTTAATTCCCTCCTTGGTCACCACATGGCTAAGGAATGCCACACTATCCAGTCAGAATTCGCACTTGCTGAACTTGGTGTACAGCTTGTGCTCTCGAAGCTTCTCCAATACGAGTTTCAGATACTCCGCATGCTCCTCCGGTCATTTGGAGTAAATCAGAATGTCATCGATGAAGACTGCCACAAACTTGTCCAGATAGGGTCGGAACACTCGGTGCATTAGGTCCATGAATACTATTAGAACATTGGTCACCTCAAACGGCATCACCACGAACTCATAATGTCCATATCTGGTGTTGAAAGCAGTCTTGGGGATATCTTCCTCTTTTATCCGTACTTGGTAGTACCCTTGCCTCAGATCTAACTTGGAGTAGCAACTGGATCCTTGCAACTAACTGAACAACTCGTCAATCAGTGGTAGGGGATACTTGTTCTTGATCGTCAAGTTGTTCAAATCCCGATAGTCAATGCATAGTCTTAGAGTTCCGTCCTTCTTCTTTACAAATACCACAAGCGCTCTGCAGGGCGACGTGCTCGGTCTGATATAACCTTGACTCACTAACTCTTCCAACTATTCCTTCAACTCTTTCAGCTCTGCCGGTGCCATCCGGCACGGGGTCTGCGATACTGGTTCCACTCCCGGAACTAAGTCAATGGTGAACTCCACCTTTCAGCTGGGAAGTAAAGAATCAAGTTCTGCTGGGAACACGTCGGGAAAATCCTTCACTACTTCGATGTCCTCCAGAGTGCACTGGTCCTTCGGCTTGTTTATCACATATCAGCATTTTCTGGGCCTTAGCCCTCGCTATCAAATACTTTAATTCTTTTACTCTCTTGCAATCAAATTCCAACACATTACAATTCGGTCTAACGAACTGGACTGACTTATTCTTACAATCTACCCTAGCCCCATGCTTGGCTAACTAATCCATCCCAAATATCAAATCATAGTCTTCAATGTCCAATACTATCAGATCTCCCTCTAGACTTTCTCTCCCTACTCCACAAAAATTTTATGTACCCTATTCTTTCATAAAGCACTAGCACACACGGGGCTTACTGGGTGATTCGTTACTCACACGTGCCTTTTAACTCACCCTTTATAGGATCCAGAGTTTAGCGGACCTACGAATAGAAGGATGATACCACAGAGTCAGCAGTTTAAGTCTGCACAGCTTTCCTTTTGATCGTGTACTATATTTTGTTATAGATAGGGATGTCATGTATGAAATTCTATGATATATGTATATGTGTGGCCATCAGTGTGAGATATTGCTGAGTCTGGACTTTGTATATGTAGTTACTCTATTGTTTCCATTATAAAGTCCCTTTGTCCAAAAAACTAGACGGGGCAACACCCTATACTTCCGTTGTTATCTTTAGTAGGAGTGTTACACTTTTGATCTTGAAAATGTTTGACAGGTTGTGAAATGATCAAAATCAAGTTGGAGGTAGCTCAAAGTTGATAGAAAAGCTATGCAGATCGACGTTAGAGAGATTTGGAGTTTGTAGAAGGAGATCATGTATTCTTGAAATTGACTCCACAATGGCAATTGGGAATCAAAAGACATGGGAAGAAGTTGGAACCTAGGTATGTTAGACTAGTTCCTATTGTCAAGAGCATTGGGAGGGTGGCTTATTAATTAGAGTTACCAACAAAGCTTCAACGTATTCACAACGCATTTTATGTGTCCCAACATCGGAAGTATGTAGCTGACCCTGCACACATTTTGAATGAAGAGCCTATTGAGATGACTCCAAACTTAAAGTATGAGGAAAAGACTATTAAGATCTTGGACTATGCTCAAAAGGAATTGCAGAATAGGAAAATTTCACTTGTAAGTGTTATGGAATCATCATCTAGTGCAAGATGCGACCTATGAAACGAAAGCAAAGATGTTGAAGATGCATCCGAAATTATTCCAAGTGTAAGCCAATTTCGAGGACAAATTTTTTGTAAGAAGGGGAGATTGTAATACCTTGTAATTTTAACCTTCTATTGACTACTACTTATCATAGGATGAGAATTATATTAATGGCTAGAACAAAAGATTATCAGTATGATGTAACGAATATTTTGGTATAATAACATTTTGTCGAGACTTGGATGTAATTACTTAATTTGTTCATCTCGTACCCTAAATCTTCAGAAGGCTAATGCTATTAATAAAATAAGAATTTGAGGGTATGCTGAGAATGAAAATCGATCAGTGCGATGAAACATACGTTTTGGTGTGAATTAAGTTATTCGGGTTATCGGGAGCATTTTTGTCACTCTGATGCATCCGCAATTTTGACCTAATTGAGAAAGTATTGAAGAATTTAAGTATTACCAATGGATTTAGTGGAATATTTAGAGTTGAATGGTAAAATAATTTTAAAAAAAAATTCCCATTTCGGACCCGAATTTTGATTATTTCAAAGAAAAAGTGAAATCGCGGTTAAAAGAAATGGTACGTGTGGCGTTTCATGATTGGTAGTCATGAACATCTTTCAACTTATGATAGATTGCATGAAAAATTAATGTAAGACATATGAAATTAAGGAATTACAACATAAATAAAGGAATGATGTGTTTAATTGTGGTTCAAACACGTCACTTGTGGAGCCATTTAATTAATGTCTTGCACAATTTAAGTGGTCAATATTGGACCATGAAGAGGCAGTGGAATGGCTGAAAAATAACCAAAAATTTGGCAGCCACAAGAATGAAGAGAAGAAGAAATTTTAAGAAAGAAAATTAAGGGAAATACTGTGTATTTTTGTGCTTGGAACACACCTACAAGTATACCACCACACAATTAATATAATTAGAAATTAACTGGCCAAAAATTCTGATGAAGTTTGGTGGGGGGAAGGCTATTTTATACCCAGAAATTCAACAGCTTGAAGGGAGAAAAAAATAAGAGAAAAAGAAATTAGAAAAAGACAAAGAAAAGGTGAATAGTGTGTGTTCTTGGTGAAATTGTGTGTTCTTGAGAGTTTCTTGAAGCAAATTACACCAAAGAGCTCTATACATAAGGTAAAACCTTACCTTGCTAGAATTAAAGTTGTTGTTGGGTGAATGGTGATTATTTTTATGTTAATTTTAACATGAAAACATTATTTTTTATGCCTTGAATTTGGATCAAAAGTGAGGGTATATAAACTTTGTATGTGAACTCTGTGTGTGATTATATGTGCCGGCTGCCTAGGGGATTTATGGATAATGTTGTGTGTGATGAAGGAATGAATTTTCACTGTAGTTTGAAAGGTTGATCTTGGTTGATGAGATGATGATCAAAGTGGAATGAAAATGTGACTTAATTGGTTTGAAGGATAAATTATGCTAAGTTTTCATTGAAGGAAATGAATTTATGTTGAATAAACATGACTTTTATGAGTCATTAGAATCTGAAAATTAAAGGATCAAACGTGATTTGAAGGAAAAGTTGAATGAATTTAATGTTCTCAAAGTGTTAAAGGTTAAAGGAAATCAAAGGATAACATGAATGGTTGAGTTAGGGCAAAGTATTGTGATTGTTTTACCTCTGCATTGTGTCATGGAAATCTCAACTTAAAAAAGGACCTACACATGATTAAAGATAGGTCTTATGATCTTTTTGATATATCACAGAGCCCAATCAGAGTTGTGGATTGAAAATTTTGTGGGAAACAAAATTGTATGTCAAGGAAGAAAATTCCAGAATTTTAGTTGGGAAATGAATGAACTTAAGAGGGGTTAATTGTGTGATTTTTGGATGAAATGAATGAGAAACATGAAGATAATTCCTTGTTCATGAAGACAGGAAGGATATGAAAAATAAAAAACGAATGAATTGAACAAATGATAAAAAAATGACATGAACGATTGTTGAGCATTTTCTTAACCGTCGGCTAAATGTCAGCTGAACTTTGACTAGACATCGGCTAACCGTCAGCTACTTTTTAACCAAACACAACTAAACATAAAAATGATGGTTGATGTAGGTGTACCGGTAAATGGCCAATGACACGTTGGAAATGGTGAAAACAGTAGTGGAATGGAACGTGAACAATAAAAGCTCATTTAGGACACGAGGTGTGTCCATTTGACTTCTAAAACCATTTGGAAACTAGTATACTTTACTTTTCCTTGAAATGATATGTTTCACACCGTTTTGAAAATCTCTACATATATTTAAGGTTTATCTAAGCAAGATTTATTTTTATGCCATCTTGTGCTCGAATGAACATCATAATTGGCTTGGAAACCTTAACGGATGATTAACGCACGAATTTTGTGAACTTAGTCCTTTTTGGATTGAATACATGGAATTTTCAAAAAATGACAATTTTTGGAATCAAGTATTCACAAATTGACTAGAATGCCTTTATTTGAACATTTTTATGGAAATATGATTGGAAACTTTGAATTTAATCATCCTTTAGGAGTAAAATTCTGGATTTCTTGAAATAAGTTCCTTTTGAAATCGGTTATTTGGAAAATGATCCAAATTCCTTATTGAAATGTTTTATGGAAACTTTTGGAATCGAGTATTCGGTAAATGACCAAAATATCCTTATTGGAACTTTTGTGAACACGTTTCAAATTGAGTAAAGGTAAAATAACCCGAATACCCTCGGGAAGCCTTTGTGGAATCATGTGTGGGAAAAATGACCCGAATACCCTTGGAGATGACTTTTGAGATCGGGTATGAGCAAAATGACCCAAATACTCATGTAAACTTATTTTAACATGTGAAAAGAACTTTTTACCCTATTTCGACATGATTTTTAAAAATGATCTGTTGGTATGAGATTGACTTTTGATAAATGACATTTTGATCCTGAAAACTTGTTTATTGGTCTGGTTTGACTATGGAATGAATTAATTAGCCCTATGGAGCCTATGGGAATAATTATCTGACTTGTGAGTTAGTGAGATCAATTTATGGAAAATGATATTTTGGCCCTTTGATTTGGAAATCCTATGGGAACAAAAAACCCTCTGGCCCAATCAATCAGTAAGGATTGGTATTGGAATGTTGAGTACTCAACAAGGACTTTGAACTTTGTACTAGGCTATGTAAGAGTTAGACAACCCTAGTAACCTAGCCTAGTTCTATCGATTGTCTTACTCCAAACTGGGTGACAGGACATTGAGATGAGTTGTCCTGGCTAGCCATTTAACAACTGGCATTTGTTGTGCTTGTGAGTGCACCTTACTTTTAAGTCATTCACTAAATACTGGGCAGGAACACTTGATAGCATTTGACTCCTTGCTGCCTCGATGGTGAATGATATTTTGGCCCTTTGATTTGGAAATCCTACGGGAACAAAAAACCCTCTGGCCTAATCAGTCAAGAGGGATTGGTATTGGAATGTTGAGTACCCAACAAGGGCTTTGAACATTGTACTATCCTACGTAAGAGTTAGACGACCCTAGTAACGTAACCTAGTTCTATAGATTGTCTTACCCCGAACTGGGTGACAGGACATTGAGATGAGTCATCCTGGCTAGCCATTTAACACCTGGCATTTGTTGCACTTGTGAGCGCACCTTACTTTTGTGTCATTCGATGAATACCGGGCGGGAAAACTCGGTAGCATTTAACTCCTTGCTACCTCGATGGTGAATGATATCAGGATTGGGACCCTTTAGCTTATGGTGGCAAGTAAAATATTTAGTGTGTTCTGTGGTACACTTATTTATTTTTGGTAGTATGCTGTGGTGTACTTATCCTCTGGCGACACACAGTTGAGTGCTGTAAGATGCGATCTTAGCATAATAAGACATGGCGGCAAAGGTGAAGCCTTATGATCTTTGCATGCAGGTCGGCCTTCTGTTGGAGAAGTACTTGCAATTTGGGAATTTGGGCAATGATTTGAAATTGAAACATAATTTTTCAAAAATGATTGAGTTTTGAATAAACTCTTCTTTAGAGTGTTTTGGAATTAATTCCAATGGAACTATAGTGCCTTTTTTAGACAAAATTGCAACATTGCTTTACTTTATCTATTTTTGTAAAGCACTAGCACACACGAGACTCACTGGGTGATTTTTCACTCATACATGTCTTTTATCTTATTGTTTTGTAGGATCTAGAGTTGAGTAGACTAATGGATAGGGAGACAATACCACAGTGACGTAGTCAAGGTCCAGTCACTTTCTCTTTTGATTATGTACTTTATTACTAATGTAGTATGAAGTTTGCATGTACAAGACTCACTGTTATATATGTATATGACCATGCCAATATGAGTTAGTTGTACCAGTTTGGGCCTTGGTTACTACCTTTAGTTCTTCATTATAAAGTCCCCTTGTCTAGGTAACTGGACAGGGCTACACCCAATGTTGGTATACTTCTGCTGTTACATTTAGTAAAGGTGTTATATTTGTTGCCAACACAAACACATTCATTAAGTGGCATAAAGAAGCATTCCAATGATTGAGCTCTATAAGAACACTACTAGCCAAGTTGTTTGAAGATGTCATAATGGCCCGTACACTTGTACAAAAGAATCCCCAAGGAAAGGAGAGAGGACATGAGGAACAATTACCCAATATGAAAAATGAGGTATTCGATTCTTCTCTATGTGCTAATAATTATAACCTCACTTTGTCACATGATTTCTTAGGTTCCTCTCTATTCTTGGAGGACAATAGTCCAAATGATGATGTATGGAGTTTAACGTGTCTTAAGGAGTTAGATTTAACCATGACTCATCATAAGAACTCCTTGAAGGATTCTAACGAATTTTACCCTTCACCCCATTCAAAGCGAGGAAACTTAATTTTTGTAGACCATAACTTGAATGGCAAGAATTTCTTGATTCCATCTTTAAATTCCATATTACTAAGTCTAAAGGGGAATTTCAATTGTGACAAATCTTTTGAAGGAATAAGTGGTGATTGTTATGTTTACTCATTTTTTAGACATAATTTACATCTTTGTGTTGGAAACTTAATTTGTATGTCTAAAAAAGTGTTACGGAAGGGGGTCATGCATGTACATTCATTGCAACTACTATTTTTCATAAACCCTCCATTTTTCAAAACCCTATCTTATTTCTACTTTTATCATGCCTACATTTTTCAATGAGCTTTAATTTCTTTTACAAACGTTTGATGAGGAAGCATGATGAGTGGAAAGAGTTTGTATCTTTGTTTGGGGTTTGGTTTTGTTTAAGCTGTTAAGTGTCTTTTATCCCCTAGTAATAAAGAAAATATTTTCTATCTTAAGTGTAGGGGAGTGAGTTATGCCTTTTTTTTCTTTCCGAGGATTTATAGCTTGTTTTCTTTTATTTAGGTGTGTATTTATTTTGTTATTATTTTTATTGTGCTTTTATTTGTGTTTTCTTTTATAGGTTGGAATAAAGTCTCTTGGACAAGCTCCTTTCTCTATTCCAAGTTTTACCATTTATTGGAGCATTGTTGCACTTAGGGAGTATTCTTAACTTTCTACCATCTTTATCATTTTTGGTTCCTTTGAAGAAGCTTTCTTGTGTTTATTTTTGGCCAAGGAGGACGTTGTTAAGTTTAAGTGTAAGGGAGTGGTTTGGTGATATTCTTTGTCCAAGTTTTTATCAAGTATCTTGGTGTTTTCTTTGTATCAAGCAATTTTATTGAAATTTTGAAAATTTGAAATTGAGCTTATTTATCTATAGTGGAATTGTGATTTTGTTTTCAAATTGAGATATGGATTTGTCATTCAGTAAGGTTGGATTTTTATTTCAAAGGTAAACTTGTGTATTAAGCTGGATTTTGCTAAGTCTTGAGAATTTAAGTTAACCTTGGTTATATTTGGTATTTGAGTTTTGCTTTATTCTTTGATTTTAAATATGGATGATATGATGAAATATGGGAAGAGTTGTTGATTAATTCTTTTATTATAGATTTAAAGTCTGCTTGACTTTGAGTTGTGAATAAGGAATATGAGGAAAACAATTGAGTGAAATGAAAAAAATATAAGTTGAAAAAAAAATTTGTGGAGTTGAAAAAAAAAAATTGCTTTCTTTTTTTTTAAAAAAAAAAGGAGAAAAAGACATTTTGCTAAAAAGGGGATTAATATGGAGAGAAATAGCAAGTATTGTTCACTGCACTCTCTTAAGGCTATCCCGAAGATAAAAAGGTAAGAAAGAGCAAAGAAAGAATTTATTGAGAAAAATGATGAAAACAAGTATAATGACTACAAGAGGGCTAATGCGGTGTGTGAAGAGCAATCTATTTACTTGAGGCTATCAATTCGCTAAGTCATTGGAAAAAAAGTGAGTGGATTATTTTTCCTGTTTCATTAACTTGAGTTGTGTAAATTTGAGTTTACAATACTTCAATTGATTAAATGGATTGACTTTTATGATTTATATTTTCTATGTTTTTGTTTGAGGAGTAGGATGAATTTCTTGAACTAGATATAAGCTTATTTAACTTAACTTTGAAGGCCTTAGGATTGTTTGATTTAATACACGAGTTTACATGGCTTTGAAAGGGTTAAATGAATGATGAATTTATGTTTAAGGTTGGAAGAATGTTATGTCTTCATTATAGATGAATTTGCTAAGGAAAAAATTGTGAAATTGTTTTATCTTGTTCTAGATGCTTAGTATCTAAATCTTACTTGCTTGATTGAGGACAAGCAAAAGTTCATGTATAGGGGTATGTAATATGGGCTAAATTTATTACTATTTTCCTAGTTATTTGAGGTTAATTTGAGATACTTTTGATGTAATAACTAGGCATATTCCTTCCTATCTGACATTTTCCTTGTACAAAGTATTTTTGACAAATTTGTGCAGATTTAAGTTGATTTCAAGCAAAAAAAAAAAAAAGTGGAAATTTCCATCTTGCACCTAGCGCCAGGTCCAGCTACAGCACCCGGTGCCAGGTCTATTCTAGCAGAACAGAGAAAAAATAGATCAAAAATGCTGGGGCCAACTAGAATGTACTTGGCGCCATGAAAGTCAAAAGGACCTGGCACCAGGTCCACTAGGTCCAACCTGTACAGTGGCAATTTTGTACATGAATTTGGTATCTTCCAAAGGATTTTGGTATTTTCTGAATTCTACTTAGATTAGACTTCTCAAGCCACGAATGTTAGTATCAAGGAGGCCTATAAATACAAGAGAATAATATCTCTAAATCAGTTTTCACCTTTGGGATTTGCAAATCCATAGGAAACTCTAAGAGAAACACCAAGATTTAGGAGAATCAAAGGAGAATTCTTGGAATAGAAGAGGAGGTTGCTCAAGAAGATTTCAAGGAAGAAAAAGAAGGTTTACTTGTCTATGAGTGGTTTCTTTTTCTCTTCTTTGTAATTTATTGACAATTTGATTTTTAATTATTTTAATTGTATTTAGAGGATTTTTTTGGCTTCATGACTTTGTAATGATTTTATTTCTTTGATTAATTTATTATTGTCTTTGGTTTTTTTTTTTTTTTTTTACTTGTTATCAGTGGTTATTGCTACGTTTTCTTCTAATTAACTTGGGAAATGATGTTAGAAGTTCGTTGCATTGATTTCATATTTGTTAAATCTTAATGAACTTGGGAAACAAAGTTAAGATTAAAGAACCTAAGTGATCAAAGATTAGTTGATTTCATCTCGAGCAAAGGATCATTGGCTAATTTCATGTTTATGAGGATGACTTTAATGCATCTTTTTGCTATTTTAGTGTGATTCAAAAATCTACTAAATTAATCAAGAGATAGTGATTTCATGGATTGAGAAAGAAGTAGAATCTATATAAGTAAGTTCATGACTTGGGAAATGATTGGATCTTGCTTAATCTTCTTCATGGTGCGAAGATGATAATTAATTGTGATAAGTGCTAATCAATCATTGTTATGTCTTTGAGGATTTCTATCTATTTACATGTCTTATCTCCTTATTCTTACTTCTTGATAATCCTTGTAACTTGTCTTGTGTGAACTTGGTTAATTCTCTAGTGTATTAGGTTAGTAGGTTATTTACTTATATTTCTCTATTCTATTGGCTAAACATTAAAGATTTGGGTAAAGTAAGATGGAAGCCTAAATTCTTGTGGATTCGATACTTGTTATTCCCTATACTATAGATGGGTATACGATGGAGCCTAAATTCCTGTGCATTCGATACTTGCTATTCCCTATACTATTCCCTTTGTGTGGTTTCAGTGGTTAGCATTTTAATTAAAGCTTGATTGATTGAGGATTTTGTTAGTAATATTTTCTACATAAAAAACACGCATCAATATGCATGCATATATTCATATATATATATATATATATATATATATAATTTTTACAACTTTCCCTATCAATGAGCACTCTACATGGTCTTTTCTTGATAAGACAATTGAAAAGAAATTATTTTCCCTTTGCATCTCATTTGCTTTTTTCCCTCACAAGCATCCCCATCTCTTCTTCCTACTCCAATGAATGGAAAAATTGGCTCAATCACCATTCCTCCTTTACTACCCATTCCAAACCCTCCATGTTTCTCTTTTCCCATATCTCTTGATTGATTATGTAGATGGTTGGCATAAGTGGTTTGCTTTGGGTCTACTCTTCCTTGGGGTTGTTTCTCAACAGTCACATATTTTTCTTTACGACCTTGTGCCCGAAAAAATCTTTCATATGTTCTTTTCTTGGGATAAGTATCTTTGGTGTGTCTATAAGTGGAATTTCTACTACCTTGCAACTTATCCTTCCTCTATTGTGATTCATTAGGACAATTGTAAAAGCAATGGCCTTTTCTCCAACAATTAGAGCAATCATACTCCTTCTTCTTTTGTACATACTCCATCTTTTTTTGCACTTCATTAGTTGAACAATTTTGCAATATACGTTTTGATGTCTTTGGAGGTCCTCCCATAAGAATTCCATCACTCTCATAATCCAATTCTTCCCCTTTCATATCTGCCATTCATACCTCTACTAGTATTTTACTCTTCAACATAATCATACAAAAATTCACAATTATCTTCACATTCCTCATAGTCCCATTCTTCCTCAATATAGGTATCACATTTTCATCTACTTGAGTAAGACATTTCATAGAAATCACTTACTTCACCTTGACCACTCATAGAAGATGAATCATATAAACTCTCATAAGCCATTTTCTTTCTTCAAAGAAAAATTTTGAGTAGAAAAACACACAAGAAATGTTCCTCACTTCACTCCCTCACTTGTTTAGTCCTCAATCAATGTCACTTAACCCTCATGTTTACACTCTTCTTTGGCTTTTACAACAATGAGCTGACCCTCTTGCCTTTTTCAGTCTACTCAAATGCTCCCCAACTCTTCCCAATTCAAAAGATTTAGCTTAACTTGATAAGAACAACTAAACTCTAAAGAATATGAAGAAAGGACTCTTAGAAGCAATTTATCGAACACTTGGTAGGCATCAAATGAAATCAAGGAGTTCTATGAAAAATGATGCTACAACAACAATTTGATAATCAACAATCTTTCAACGATTGGATTTCTCAAAGATAGCAAATTCAAAAAGCTAGCAGTGGAAGTTTTAATGGAACAAATGCTTTCCAAGCTTAAGAAAAGTTCAATGAGAAACATACTTTCAAGTGGCTACAAGAAAGATTTATCTCACTAAGAACAATTTACTATGCTAAGAGACAATGTAGTTCATGAATGGAAGCTTGAGATAGTCATGTATGAGCAATCATAAGTCATTGATGCAATAAATCAAACACCTTGTATCTGCCTTGCAACTCAACTTTGAATGGCAAATTTCAGCTAGTTTTGGCCTCAAATAAACACATTTTGACACTAAATGACTTCCCAAACACCATATATTATACAGGATCAAATTCACAACATTCACATGGCACAAATTTAAGTTTTTAACCCACAAAAATTGCAAGAAATTTAGTTACATGATTTCTTATGTGCAGGATTTTGTGTAGCCAATCAACTCGAATAACTTCAAATTTTCGACAATTTTAGTCCTCAAATTGCTATCCAATCATAAACTCAATATGTATGTTCAATTTCACATCAAGTTCATGGCACAATATTGAGTTCTAAGCAATCAAAAATAGCCCCAAAATAAGTGACGAAAATCTAGAAAATTTAATAAGTTCTTGAAGAAAATTGTATCTTGCCCAAAGAAAGTTGAATTGATTAAAATCAACGCAATCTTTCTCTGATACTATTTTGATACAGTACGCAGAAGCCACTTGATTTTTGAAGAACAAGAACCCTAGAGTTGGTCACCCAACTCCCTACAAAATTTACACACATAAATGAACTAAATGTAAATGCAATTAATCCAATGAGATTAGGTGAATCTAGCCCACTTAAAAATACCTAAATACCCTAATCTATCAAGAGATTAGAACAAAAAATGGGATTTGAAGGCATCCAAAAACTTAACGTATCAAGAACACTAGAGAAATATTAGCATCTACGAATAGAGAAAGAGATTTAGATTATCCCTTTGAAGTTTAGAGATATTAAACCCACTGTGGGACTAAGCCCTTTGATTTAGTCTTCAATGGGAATCACCCTTAGACACTCTTCTCTAGAGAGAATTTGGTTTCTCTACCCATAATATACTAAGTCTCCAAAAATCTCCTATTACAATAGTAAGGAGACATATATATAAAGATAACTAACTTTAGCTAGCAAATGGGAGATGTAATCTAAGCCATTCATCTCCTAAGTAAGTCTAAAATATACCTATAACAAATCAAAAGTCGTGAAAATTAAATTAGAAACAAAACTAAACTAAACAAGAAAAATCAGTAAAACAGGGCTATGCCTAAAGTGACCTGGTGTGAAACCCCACCTAAAGCCAACCCTAGAGTAAGGGGGATAGGATGCATATCATATCATCATGTATAAATTATACCTTTTCGAATGATTTTATGTGCCTTAGAATTGTGGTTCACAGGTAAATGGCTTATTTATGCTTGTTGGGTAAAAGGGGTAAAAAGGTAATTTTGCTTGAGGTCAAAATAGGAAGATGGCTTGAGGTTTAGATAAGAAGGATATTTGGGTGAGAAAATAAGAATAAGATTTGGTGTGGTTTAGTGGTTAGAATTTTGTAATTTAATCTCTAAGGTCTTGAGTTCAAATTCCATCACTTAAGTTTTATTCATAATTATCTTAACCATGTTTGAATTTTTGTTTTTTTTATATTCCCAAAAGATAGGAATGTTATCTTAAGGAAGACATGATGGAATGTCTTGACAATGTGGTCTTGTCCTAAAAGGATTCTAGAAGAATTCTTTTCCCCTTTAATTTTACTAGCCTTGTCCTAACATCTTTGAAATTTAAACTACCCTTAATTCTTTAATCCATTTTTAATCATAAAAATTCTGTGATAATCCCCTAGCTTAGAATTCAAAAATCAGCTCTTGTGGGATAGAGATGGCCGAAAGGAAGGAGGAGAATTAGGTAGGGATTCCAAGGAAAGGAAAACACCATAGCTATTCCTTTAAACTTCATCTTCATCTTGTTCATGTTTTGGTAAGAAAAATCTAGAAAATTTCCCACAATTCCTTCAAGGCTGTTTTTGAAAATTTTAGCCAGCTTTCCTACCCAATTTCTGCAAGAAAACTAGACATTTTATGTAAGGTTTAAGGGTGGAAATTCAGTGAATTTTCGGAACTGTGCAAACATCCCAAAACCAGAATTTCGTTTCAGCAAACTAGCCACATTAAACATGGAATTTGAAGCCACCGTTAGAACATATGAACAGCTGGAACTTCCTCTGTTTTTATTCAAGATGAAGGCTGGAAAACCACCAATAAAATTCCTTCAAACACCCTTAAAAACCAGCTGCAAAATCGTGCCAAAGAGAACAAAAAAATTCTGCACGAAAACCATTTCAATTCTAAGTGTTCTTGAAGCTTAAATTCCAGAATTTTTTCCAGCTTGTCTCTTCAAGGTTAAAGCCAAAATTCTTCATTAAAACCCACTAAAATTTGGAGCTTGTACAGCCATGGACTGAACATCTTGGCTTCCTCTACAACCTTGAATATTAGGACTCCATGATCATACCTCAAAAAACTCCTAAGATCACTCTATCCAAAACTTATTCAAACTTCAAACTAAATTCTAGATTTTGTTCAATTAAAACACTCCTATAGCTAAGTGATAAAACTAGAAAATCCTCTGCCATTATAAGACCATTTTCGGATAGCCTTAGGTCTGAACAACCCTTCATTCTTTGTTTGAAACCTAGCTAATTCAGCCATACACCATTGAAGAACAAGAGACCTTCCATGAACAAACTCCATTAACTAATCTTATACCTCAAACAACTCCACCTTTTTCTCCATTTGAATTTCAAAAAAAAAAAAAAAAAATTGAATACCTTCTCTCTCATTCTTGATAGCCGAAAACTCCTTCTGCACTAGGCCATTCGGCCATCATAATCCAACCACACTCAAACTCTCTTAAAGAACACCAAGAACACACACTTCACATCTTCAAGCCTAAACCAATCCTAAACACCTCCAATCACTTCCAGACACTCTAGATCATTCATATTCAACCTATATACTTCATTTCTACACTTTACAACATCGAATCACACAAAGTTGAATTTCTAAACGGATCAAACCAACCTTTTTTGTTGAAGATTCGAAGAACACCAAAGGGTAATATAAGAACAATCTCCTTGCTCTTCTTCTTCTATTCAACTTCTAATATTCCTTTCTATTCTCATTCATTCTTCTAACACTCTCTCTTTCTATCTTGGCTGAAATGGTGATGATCAACCATGGTTATTTTCGGACCACTAAAGGCCATCAAGCACTTGAGGATCTTCACTAACCAAGGAAAATCCTTCATCAAATGAGCATCAATCAAGTATTTTTCCTTAATCTTCCTTTTTAATTTTCAAAATCACGACACCTAGATGTTGATAGGATAATTGAATAAAGTAGGGGTTGAGTTTATGTACATGGATAAAAGGGATGGAGTTAGGACATGAGAGTTGGAATAAATGATTAAGCCTTATAGATTTTGCTTTTGAATCCTTATATGTTCATCATGATTAAGGAGATTTATGGATGTTTTGGTGCATGTTAGATATTATGACACCATTGTTGATTAGGCCTTTATGTTCTTATTTTTTAATAAGGCCATAGATAATGTTATGCCTAGTAGCAGATCATTTACGTTGTAGTATATGTTGATTAAAGACTATATTCATGGATAGATTAACATATTATTTATTATATGAGAATATGTTCATAGATCTTCTCTAACAATAGAAAATTATGGTAAAACTATTTTTTTTATTAATTCTAGATTTATTTTTACTAACATTATTGTTATTAATGTAATTAGAATTATTAATCAATTTAATCTATAAAATTCGAAAAAAAAACATTAGGTAGGTTTGAAAAAGAATATTATTTAAAATATTGTTATTTTGTTAAATAAATAAAGAAAATATTTTTATTAAAAATAAATAATAAAATATTGGAATTAATTGATATCAAATGACCTTGTAGACCATATTAATTAATCTTACTAAAAATTTTATCTATATCCATAAATATTATTTATATTAAAATTTATTAATAATTTATTAATAAAAAATTAAGTGTAATTCATTTATTATTAATTTGTTGATTATTTATTATCTATTAATTATTAATTAAAAATTAAGTGTGATTTATTATTTAAAATAATACTATTTAAATATTATTAATTACCCATATTATTTAGAATTTATTATTATTATTCATTTTTTATCACTAATTTTATTTATTAGCAGTATTACTCATTATTTATTATTTGAAACTATAACTTAGTATTATTTATTTTGTAATAGCCATTTATTTTAACTAATCAAGCTAGTTTATTTTATAAAATATTTTATCAACTAGTGTTAAAAGCCTAAGTCATTATGGTCACGGTTAATTGTGGTTGTGACTAGTAGAACTATGAGTTATTTATTTAAGGCAAATATGGTGTGGATATTGTCTTATACCTTGTGTTTACCCCAGGCGGGATTAGGTTGACCTTGGAAGATTTTTGAACTTGAGAAGAGCAAAAGATCAGGTAAGTTCCGAGCATGAAACCATTTGAAGATCAATGTTCTTGTGGCAAGTCAAACTTAATGTATACAAGTGTTTGTACTGTAAAGGAAATTATGGACAATTTTCATTTTCGTTTTAGTCAAGCAAATCATTTAAAGTTAAACAAACAATTTCACACCGAATGCTAAATTTTTCCTAAAAACCTGACTTTAGCAAGAATTTTAGAAACCATAATTGCTATTTTCAAGTGAATCAATGTATGATCTTTTTCCACCCAAGTGGTACAAAAAACGTTAAGTACTCAATATGGGTAGACTACTAGGACTAGTCTTTGAAGTGTTAGGGTAAGTCTTTCAGTAGGTGGCCACCTCTGAGGGGTGAGTCCTTCATGGATAGGATGCTAGTCCTGTTGGTCATACCGGTCCGAGCTAGCAAGTTCAATCAAGTGGACTATGTATTTTAAGAGTGGACAACCGATAAGTTTGGGTGTAGAGATGGAGTAGCTCACCCGGTAGGCCGTACACCTACCTTGTGTCAGTATGCACAAAGTGTGGCATTCTGATCGTTATATTTTCATGGTGCACAAAGTGTGGTGCCATGGCTACCTCTTTTGAGTGGTTGTATTTATTGTGCACATGTATGGTTGGAAAGCAAAATACCACTCTTCATTTATGAAATTTATTTGAGGCTAACCGGCACTTTCTTTTATGAAACATTTACAACCTACATATATGAACTATTTTACTTGAAACACTCAAAACACACATAGGCTTATTGAGATTTATATCTCTCCACCTTTTATACCATGTTTTTAGGTCGATCCTGCTACGAAGGTTAACAGCTAGAGAATTACCAATGTTTTGAAGACTTATTGTTATTTTTCCTATGTATTTCATTTGAGCGACAGTAGCAAATATTTATTTTTGAGCTTGTTCATGTATTGCTGGTTGTAATAAGTATAATTTTAAATTATTTTTTTATTTTATTTTGTGTGTCCTAGTTATAAAGACCTATTATCCTGTGGACGAGGCAACATCCCCAGGCTTAATGAGGGCATAGGTAGTAGGGTGTTACACCTGGCACTAGGTGTACTAGTATATCCTGCACCAAGTGTGTTCTAGAATAGAACAATTTTGTTCCAATGATGACCTAAAGCTAGGTGTACCAGTAGTGAACAAAGCGCCAAGTGCATTCTGGTATCCTAACAACCTGCTTTCTTGTGTTTTCAGCCTCCTCTTGTGCTCCTTTAGTCCTGCATACTAATTGTTTTTCAAGCTTTGATCTTCTTGGCCCTTCTTTGATCCTCTATTGCATTAACAATATTCTTCATCCTTAGCTTGGAATCTTGAAATGCACCTTGAAGTCTCTTGAAAATGAGTTTCACCCATGGAGCCGTGTGTTGGGTCTTTATCCTCCTTCTCCCTTCTTTAAAATAGCCTTCATGCCTGTGATGATTCCTATCTCTATTACTGTTATTATTATCATTATTATTTTTACTATCATTCTTTTAGCAATATTATTATTAATATTATTTTAAAGCCATTATCATTACTTTTACTATTATTGTTATAGACATTACTTATATTGTTGATATCACTAATATTATTTATGTTCCTGTTGTTGATTTTAACATAATTATTATTTTTGGCAATACTTATTTATTAATAATATCACTCTTACTTATGTTATTGTCATATCAAATTATTTTCTTATATATATATATATATATATATATATATATATATTACTAATGATGGCAAAACTCTAGCATATTCAAATATCATTTAATTTTAGAACCATTTTTAAGCATCAATAAACTACTAATTATTAATATATTGTATCTTCCTAAGAGAACACACACACACACACACACACACACACACACATATAGTGTACCAATTTTTATATGTGATATGAAATTTTGCCTATAAAATAATTATTTTATATTACAAACAATTATTTTTAGTTACTTGTTATAAAAGAGCACATTGTTTATCGTTAATGGGCAATGCCTATAGTATATTGGATGTTGTTGTCAATAGGAGTCAATGACATTATTAGTGAATATTGGATTGAATGTGTGATTATAGATACTTAGGGTTTGGAGTTATATATTTGTTTATGCATATATGCTACAACAATAGTTGGTCAATAGTGATATGTACTTTGTATTTACCCCAGATGGGACTAGGTTGCCTTAAACGAGACTTGGAAGATTATTTTATCCATGAGATCAAGAGATCAAGTAAGTCATTGCATTAAGCTCTTTGTTGAACTAAAGCGCTTCTGCAAGTCAAATGTGTTGTTTACCATGAAGATGTACTTTGGGATGCAATTATCAATGTTTTTATCTTTCTTTCAAAATAAAATTAATTTAAAAACAAGCAAACAATTTTCCAAACAAAACACTAAATTTTTCCTAAACCTATTTTTGCTAGACTGTCTGAATACTATAATTGCTACTTCAAAGGTGAAACACTTTATTGGTTTTACTTTTTTCCAAGTAGGACAAGTATAACGTTGAGTACTCAATATGGGTAGGCTGATTAGAGCTAACCTGGGAAGGCTAGGGTAACTCTCTCGGTGGAGGCCACTAAAAGGATATAAACTCTTTACAGATAAAGTGATAGTTCTGGTTAGTCAGGTTGGTCTGTGCTAGTAACTTAGTCTATGTGGACTTCTAGAATGGAGAACTGGTAAGATGGAGCATAAAAATGGAGGAGAATCTCACCCCGTGGGCCAATCACTCACCTGTACTGTGATGCAAGGTTTCACAATACACGATCATAATGTAGGGTTTCATGGCCAGGACTATGATGCATGGTTTCATAGTCAACTTTGTTTGAGTGGTTCAATTCTCTACAAGTTGTACATTTTATTTTGCAAAAGTTGATAAAATACCACTCAATATTTAAAGATGAGTTTTTGGACTTGTAGACTTTTTATTGTGAGTTGTTTAAAATTTTCATCCATGAAAGGTTTACTTAAATTATCGTGAGCACATATAGGACTTACTGGAAAATATTTCTCATCAGCCTTTTATGTCATGTTTTCGAATCGATCCTGCTTTGAAGGTTGAATAGAATAATGTTGCTTAGAGTTTTGAAGATTCATTTTGATTGTATTTGTTTCTTGAGAGATTTTAGTTATTATTTAATTATTTTGAGACTAGTGTAAGTATTATTTTGGGTTTTAATAGTTTTTAAACTTAGATTATTTCTTCTATCTTTTTATTTACCTATTTATAAAGACCTCTTATCCTAAGGATGGGGTGATATCCCCACCCCTTTTGGGGTAGTAGATAGTAAGGTGTTATAGTATTAATAGTACATTTATATGACTATTTATGTTTTATTGTATATATAGTATATACACATATATTTATTAATAATATTTATATATGTTCTATTTACATACGTATATATATGTATATATATAGGATTTATATGTGTGTGTGTGTGTATGTATGTGTATATATATTGATGACACTTCATCATATACATATTTTCTACTATTTTTGTACTTTAATAGAGATAAATTCTTGTTTAAACACTCACCACTCTACTTTCATCTTTTTTTGCTAGGAAATGGAAAAGATTGAGTGAAGATGAAAGGAAGAAGAAAAATAGAGAAATGGAGGAAAATTGGAAAAAAAGAAGAATGTGTGAAGTTTTTGTTCGAAAAGAAAGCAGCCAAGTTCCCTAGGCCACTAGTTTTGTTGTAATTTGTTCAAGTTTTCCAGAATGCTCATGGACTAGGGAACTCCAGCTTCCCTAGGCCGTTAGGTTCCATGAATATGTGTATATGTAAAGTAGGTTGGCTGCCCAAAGAACCTTAAGTTCTCTAGGTCGCCAGTTTTTCTTCCTATTTTTCTAAGTTTTCCAGAAACCTCATGGGCTAAGAAACTTCAAGTTCCCTAGCCCGCCTAGTTTCTATTCTTTTTGTTATGTTTTTCCAAAATCATCATGGCCTAGGGAACTTGTTCCCTAGGCTGCCTGGTCATATGTATATATATACTAAGTTTTGCATGGCGGCCCGGGGAAGTTCCATTTTTGATCCCCCAACCTAGTTTTTCCATAAACTAGATAGGCTAGGGAAGTTATTTCCCTAGCCCACCTTGATTCTAGAAAAACATGACGGCCCAGGGAAGTTCAACATCCCTAGACTGCCCACTTGTGGAAAAGACAAAAGTTTGAGCACATTTTCATATCTCGCATGACCCAAACTCCTATAGAAGCATCCTCTACTCACCAAATTAAGGGAGGAGAGTTGGGAAAAGGCTACCCTCTCAAGAACCCTAGATCTTGAAAGATTGAGTGCCAAGAACATGGAAGGATAAAAAGATACAAGAAGAGGAAGGGAGTCTACTTGAAGATTTCAAGAGGCGGAAGAATAAAAGCTTGCCTATGAGTTTTCTTTTCTACTCCTTGTGCAATATTTCTTATGTTCTTGTGCTAAGAATGGATTTTTAATTATAATAAAGGGTTGTAACCTATTTTTATGCTTGAAAATAGTGTATTTTCTTTATATCTATGATTCTTATTCTTGGGTATTTAATTATTTGATCTTATTTGTCTATCTTTGGTTGAATGGATTTTGACTGATGTATTTCAATTGATTGTTCTTCTTTAATAATTCAGAGAGATATGGTTAAGCATAGGACTCCCATTTGATTAGGTTAGTATTTTCCATTTTCAATTAACCTGAGAGGGAGGTTAGGAATTAGGCATAATAACCAAAGGGTTTATGAAATTGCCTAGAGGTAGGGATTTTGTGACCTTCAGATGGTTTGGGATGGTGAGTAATGGTTAATGCACCTTTAGGCTTGGTTGGTTAGATAGAGATATCGATCAATCAAACATAGGGGTAGAAATCTCATAACTCGAGAAAGGATGGATTGATACTTGACTCACTCTAGTGCTTAGAATTAGGAATTGGGGGTTCAAGTAGTACTCATTTCTTAGGTCTAAAGTTCCAACTTCCTCGTTGTATGGGTTTTTCTTTTTCTTATTCCTTGGGGGTATTGTGACTCTCTCTTGTGTACAAGAATATAACCTCTCTTCTCATGTAGTTAGTTTACACCTCACATTTACTTTTGGCTAAACAATGAGGAAAGAAGGAAGTAGGATTGATAATTCTCATTCCCTAAGGATCTTTGATACTTGCCAATGACAGTAGACTACACGATAGGTGCACCCGCCTCTCTATATGTGTGTTGTGTGATTCTCTTTGGCATTTTAATTATTCAAACTTATGTATGTGGAGCGCAATGATTGAGATTTTTCTTACACATGCAAACGTGCACATCATATATATATATATATATATATATATATATATATATACACTTAGGAAATATTTGTAAAAAATACAATGTATGAGTCTTTTTTTCTAATTGATCTATATAAAATTATTTAATAAAATTGATGACATAATTTATTAGAAATGATAACATAATTAATAGCATATAAACTTTTAAAATTATATAAATATACAAAATAACTTATTATATTAAATAATTTATTTTAATAGTAACCTTAATATGATTATTATATTTTGTTATAATGCTAATATTTAAAAAAAATTAAAATAGAACTTTACAAAAAGTTTAAGCAAAAAAAAAAAAAAGGATATTACCAAACATGATGTTTGGCCCAATGGTTGAATGTGCACATTGCACCCCTGCTGGACTATGGTTTGAATCTCTCATCTCACAATTTAATTGTGGTTGGTGTATTTAGGTGTGGTGGGTTCATATAGATTAAGCAATAAAAAGTAGTACGGTGTGCAATTAGGTTTGATTGGTCCACATAGACCAAGCATTAAGAAGCCATACAGTGTGCGATAGGTGTGGTGCATGAATGCTTCTGGAAAAATTCAATTTGTAATTTTTTTAAATTCGTAATAACTCTTTGGTGAGGATAGTTTCCTCACCAAAGAGGTCCTTTGGGGAGGAAACATTTTTCATCGCAAAAGGTTCCTCGTGTTTTTTGTTGCCAATGCCTTTTGGTGACAAAAACGATTTCATTGGCGAGAAAATATTTGGTTGCCAATATAAATATTTTTCTCACCATTGACCATTTTTGGAGACAAAAATTGTTTATACGTGCGACAAAATTTTTTGTCACAAAAGGTAATATATTTTCTCACCATTAGATCTAATTTTTTAAATAATATAATATTTGTAGCGACGAAATTTTAGGGAGAAAACTTTTTTGTCACTAAAATCATCATTAGGGACAAAACTAAACCTTTAGCTACAAAATATTTTTTACATTTAGCTAGGAAAATTTTTCTAACAAAAAGTCTAGGCTTTTGCTAGGAAATTTTTTTTCTAGCAAAAGGGCTCTCTTTGGCAACAAAATGAAAAATTTTGTCACCAAGAGGCTTTGACGACGATGCTTTAGTGAGAAAGTTGCGGGGAGGTGAGTTCCGTAAGGGCTTTAGCTAGGAAATTTTGGCCTTTAGCTTAGAAATTTTTTTGTCACGAAAGGTTTTATTTTTATTTTTATTTTTGTAGTACTAGTTTCTGGAAAACTTGGTGGTCCCAGGGAAGTGACTTCCCTGGACACCTACAAGTAATTTCTAGCATATTCTACTGCGTATTTTCAAGATCCACAAGAAGGGCTTTGCAAATTCATTCTTCCATACACAGATAAGGAGAACGAGAGTTGGAAAAGCTTAGGGTTTTCTCTCAAGTGTCCTAAGTCTTTGAGTTTGCACACAAAGAAAAGTGGAAGACTAAGAGATTCAAGGAAGAGGAAGAGAGGTTATTAGAATATCTCAAAAGTAAGTAGAAGGAGGCCTGTCTATGAACTTTCTTTCTCTTTTTTGTAATCTTATGCTAATATTTGACTTTTAATTGAAATGAAGGGTTGTACCCTATTTTTATGGTTGAGAATGGTGTATTTTCTTTAAATCTATGCTTTTTGTTCTATGGTATTTGGTTATTTGTGCTTATTTGGTTATCTTATTTTAGTTGGGTTTTGGTTGATTTGTTTCGATTAAATGTTCTTCCTTAATGATTACAGAAGATAGGGTTAAGGTATGAACACCTATTTAGCTAATTTAACACTTGCCATAATCAATTAATCGGAGAGGGTGGTTGGGAATTAGGGCTAATAACTAAAGCATTTGTGAGATTGACTAGAGATAGGGATTTGGTCGCCTCTCAATGATTTGCGATGGTGACTGATGATTAATGCATCCTTAAGTTTGGTTGGCTAGATAAAGATATCTATTAATCAAATTTCAGGGATAGAAATCTCATAACTCTAGAGAGTGTGAGATTGATAATTGACTCACTGCGGTACCTAGAATTAGGAATTATAAATCCAAGGGATGGTTAATTTTTAGGTATTGAATAGGGGAATTCATTTTGTTACACGGGTTTATTTATTTCTTATTCCTTGATTAACTTGTGACTCTCTCTTTTTTAAGAACATGACTTTTATCCTAGTGTAGTTAGTCTTATATACTTCACATTTTTATTTTGCTAAACAACGCAAAAAGATGGAAATTGGGGTAGTAGCCATATTCCCTAAGGGTCTTCAATCCTTGCTAACGACACTATACTACGCGATAGGTGCACTATATGTGTGTGTTGTGAAATTTTAATTGGTATTTTAATTAGTAAAACTTGTATGTATGTGGAGCATATTTGATATAAATTTTTTATATGCACAAACACGCGCATTAAATTTTTGGCACTGTTGCCGGGGAACAGATTTAGCTGTATTCCAAAAAATTTCATTCTTGTTGATTTAGCTTTGTATTTATGTATATATTTGCACATATCACTAACTTGCTTGTGAATGGTTGTTTGTATGTTTGTTGTAATTTTATTTTATTTCAGCCAAAATTGTACTTGAGAATTCTTTGATTATTGTATTATTGTTGTAAAATATATTCTTTTGGACTTCGAGTAATTTCATTCATTGATTTATTCCTTGGTTGAGTGAGAATGGTTATGAGGAAATTTGTTGGATTTTGAGATTTGTGGTATATTTCATTGTATTGAAAAATGCAGATTGATTGATGTGATGGAGATGATATACATTTGGCATGAAATTGAGATTTTGAAGGTGGATATCCGGATATGATATATGGTACATGGCTCAGATAAATGGATTTGTCTTTTGGAAATTTCCTTGGCTTTTATGCTTAATCTTTGTTCATTTTTGTGGAGTTAGAACTTTTTGCTATCCTGTGGACTATGCTTGTTGATTTGAGACTTGGAGTTCTTTTGGGAGCAATTTTATTTTGTGTTTTTGCATAATAAATGAATGGGTATATTTGGACTTTTCTTGGAGCTCTGCTTGAATTTTGAAGACTGAGGAATCATTGCTCTATTCATTGATTTTGGTTTTAAATTGTGCATGCGAGGTTGATTTAACATTGGACTATAGATAATGATGAATGTGAAGGTGTATAGGTATAGGGGGAATGAAACTCAAGATGGTTATCATAATGAGTGGATCAAGGATGTCTATGGAGTTCATGAGTTAAATTATGGGTCATCACTCGAACCTCTTCTAGAACAATTCACTATTTCAGCCATTTCACATTTTGAGGAAGTGGAGGCATTGATAAGGCATCAAGAAGTTTGCATTTGTAATCTAGGGAATGAGATTGGGCGATTTGCTAGAAGTCTTGAAAAATATGTTTCTTGTGAGCTTGTTGAGGTAATTATATTGGGAAGTGGAAAATAGCTAACTAATTCGGCGATACTAGTGCACAACGATGATGATGAAAAAAGAATAGAAGAAGAGCAAGAGAAAGAACAGAACTTACCTCCAACACCATCAAAAGGAACAGAAGAGGCGGTACATCTACTTGAGAAAATGGGAGCAAAAAAGATAGAAATGCAGAAACATTCTTCTCCTGTTCCATACCCGAATCGTTTGAGGAAAAGGAAAGATGAGGAGTAATTCAAAAGGTTCATGGAGTTATTAAAACAATTGCAGGTCAATTTTCCACTTGTTGAGGCCAAAACACAAATTGCCCAAGTACGCTGAACTTTTGAAAAATATATTGGCCAACAAAAGATTGAATGAAGAATATTTTGCCCTTCTCCAACACAAAGAAAAGATGCCACATAAATTAAAAGATCCCAGGAGTTTCTCGATTCTTGTGCGATTGGTACTATAACTTTTAGTACAACATTGGCAGATTTACGGGATAGCATCAATTTGTTACCGTACAGTACTATTTGTAAGTTAGGCTTAGGTGAACCAAAACCTACTAGAATTAGTATGAAATTAGCGGATAGATCTATCAAATATCCTAGAGGGATTGTGGAGGATGTCCTTGTTAAGGTTGACAAATTTATTTTTCAAATCAATTTAGTTATGGATGAAGATTCTAAGGTTCCATTGATTCTAGGTAGACCTTTCCTAACTACTGCAAAAACCGTTATAGATCTTTGTGAGGGAAAGCTGACACAAAAAGTTGAGGAGGAGGAAGTTATCATAGGACTTTCTAATAGCATGAAGCATTCTTCCAAACAAGATGATTATTTTATGATTGATACTCATGATGAATGCATATTTTATTTTGTGCAGGAACACTTTGTTTAATGGACTTAGGATGGGTTAGTAGAAGATGTTAAACTGCATCCCCATGAACAATTTGCATATGTGGAGAATTCCATAAACAATTTTGAACCATCAGTTTCTGAAGTTATTGAGAGATCTAGTCTTAGGAAAATGAGATCATTTATTGAAGACCCACCAAAGTTGGAATCAATAGAGCTACCGGATAATTTTTAGTATGCATTTTTACCTGGCAGAACAATTTGCTAGTGATAAATGAAAAAGATTTGAAGGAAGCGTAAAAGCTGCAGCCGGTTCAAGTTCTTGAGAATCATAAGAAGGCTATATCATGGAAACTCATAGATATAAAAGGAATTAGTCATTCTTTCTACACATATAAGATCCTTCTTGAGAATGATGTAAAGCCTGTTATGTAATACCCTACATTTTACCTTCGATTGGCTATTACTTGTAATAGGATGAGAATTTGTATCAACGGCCAGAACAAAAAATGATCGGTGTAATAAAACGAATATTTTGGTATGGTAAAATTTTGTCGGGACCTGGAGGTAATTATTGGATTTTTTTTACCCATACTCTAAATCTTTGGAAGGCTACTATTATTAGTACAATAACAAGTTGAGGGTACAGTAAGAATGGAAATTGATCAGTGTGATAAAACGCATGTTTTGGTGTGGAATACATTACCTGGGTTATCAGGGGCATTTTCATCTTTTTGACTACGCCTGCGGCATTAACCTCAAATTTGACCAAACTAAGAAAGAATTAGAGAATTTAAGTATTACCAAAGGATTTAGTGAAATTTTTGGAGTTGAATGGTGAAGTAAAATATTTTTCCATTCTAAACCCGATTTTGGTCATTTTTTAGAAAAATTAGAAATGCGGGTAAAACTTGGACGTGTGGCGCTATATGATTGGTGGATGGGGACATTTGTCACATTATGAGAGGTTGTTTGAGATTTCATACAAGATAAATCTTATCAAATAAGTTTTACAAAATAAAAAAAATAGGTGGACGAATGAAATTATGACATATGGCAGATAGTCCACAATTAGTGACCAAATGGTCACCAATTCAGACCATGTATGGTAGTGGAGGAGCTGAATTTCTACAAGGAAATTCATCCATATAGAGGGCAGAAAGAAAAGGAAGAGAAAAGAAAGAAAAATTAAAGAAAAGATAGAGAAAATTGAGAAAAATTTGAAAATGAGAGAGAAAGTGTGTTTTCTTGTAGCAAAATTCAAGCTAGAACATCTCATACACAAGGTAAATTCCGATACTTCAAGAATTAAAGTTGTAGAATTTGTTACGGTGATCGTTTTGATATGAATTATAACATGAAAACTTGAGAATTGAGGGGAGGGGGGGGGAGAACGGGGTTGAACGTTTAAGAAAATGGATTATGATTGTTTTTAACGTTGATGTTAATTATATGTTATTTGCATAAGAACTTAGTGGCATCTTGGACCTGAAAACCTGAAGAATTATGTTTTTTTTAAGGGAAAATGAAGTGGATTTTATGGTTATATTGGTGTTATAAATCAAGAAGCACGAGTAGGTGAAGTTGTTTTGTGAAAATGGATTAAAAACTAGAAAACAACAGGGGCTGTTTTTGCCCTGTAGCATCTCACGATAACCAGGACTTAAAAAAAGCTTACATAAAATTAAATTTAAGAGTCTTACAGTCATTTTGATATATCATGGAGTCAATTCGTTGTTGTGGATTGAAAGTTATGTGTGAAACAAAATCGTGTGTCAAAGCAGTAAAATTTCAGGATTTTGCTTGGGAAGTGAGTGAACTTAAGGAAGAATAATTGTTTGATTTTGGATGAAATGAATGGGAAATATGAAATAAATCCCTTGTGCATGAAGTGAGGAAGGATATGGAAAATTAAAAATGAAAGAATTGAACAAACAATGAAAAAATGACGTGAATGAAAGTTGAATGTTTTCCTAACCATTGGCTTACCGTCAGCTAAACGTCGATTAGACATATACGAACCATCGGGCACGTCGGCTAGATGTTGACGACCCATCGGGCACGTCGGTTAACCATCTTCAACTTTTTGACCAAACATTATTTAACCTAAAAATGATGTTTACAGTATGTATATCAATAAATAGCCAACTGTATGTTGGAAACGGTGGAAATGGTGGTCGAATGGCCATGAACGGGAAAAGTCAATTAGGACGCGAGGTGTGAAACCCCACCTAAAGCCAACCCTAGAGTAAGGGGGTTATGATGCATATCATATTATTTTGCATGAATATATATGTTTTTCAATGATTTTATGCGCTTTAGAATTGTGGATTATAGGTTAAAATGCTTAGTTATGCTTATTGAGTAGGATGGGTAAAATGGTAATTTTGCTTGAGGTCAAAATAGGAAGATAGCTTGAGGATTTCATAAGAAGAATATGTGGTTGAGAAAATAAGAACAAGAATTAGTGTGGTTTAGTGGTTAGAGCTTGGTGAATTAATTTCTAAGGTCATGAGTTCAAATCCCATCGTTTAAGCATTTGTCATGATTATCTTAACTAAGTTTGAATTTTTGTTTTCTCGCATTCCATGAAAATAGGAATGTTGTCTTAGGGGAGAAATGAAGAGAATGTCCTAATCTTATCCTCATGTCCTAAAAAGAATTCTAGAGGAATTCTTGTCCTTTTTATTACCTCAAGCTTGTCCTAACACCTTTGTAATTTAAATCCATTAAATCTCTTCTTTTGAACTCCAAAATTCTGTGATATTCCTTCACCTTGAATTTTGAAAATTAGCTTTGGAGGATGGATAGTTGGCCAAAAATAGGAGGGGAAATAGGAAGGGTTTGCAAGAGAAATCAACCACCATGAAAGAACCTTCAAAATTCACCTTCTTGTTGTTCATGTTTTAGTGAAGGGAAATCTAGAAAATTTTCCAGAATTTTTGCAGACCATCTCTTTGAAAATTCAGCCAGTAAACCTCTTCATTTGCTGCCAAGACAATGGTCATTTCATGTGGCTTGAAGGCTGGAAAATCTGTACAATTTTCGGATTGCACAAATTGTGCAAAACCAGAAAAAAAATTCTGGACATTTCTCAACTTTCAACCAAGGAAATGAAGCTGTTTTAGTCCATCTTCAAGGCAGCAAAACTCCTATGTATTTCTGCAGAAAGAAGGCTGGAAAATAAACTTTGAAAGATCTCCAAACCCCCTCAAGAACCAGCTACAAATCGGGTTGAAGGAGTGCAGAAATTCTGCACAGAAATTCTGCACAGAAATTCTGCACCAACCTTCGAAACCTTGGACAGCTTGAAACCAGAATTTTTCCAGCTTTGCTTCCTTCAAGCCTAGGCCGAAAACCACCCTTCAACTTCTGCAACATTGATCCTTTATCAGCCATGGACTGAACACCATTAACCCCACACTTACCTTGAACTCATGGACTCCATAACATCACCTCAAAACACTCCTAAGATCACTCCATTCAAACTCTTTTTGAACTTCAAAAAAAATTCCAGCATTTTACTCCATTAAACCACTCTTGCATTAGGCTAACTAACCAGAATTTCCTCTGCCTTCATAACTGAATTTTGGTCAGCTCTATAGCCTGAACAAGCTCCATTCATTCTATCAAAATCACCTTGTTCAGCCGGCACCATTGAATAGTGAAGAAACCTTCCTTGATCAAACACCATAGCTAACCACCTACCTTAACCAACTCCACAACTTTCTCCATTTAAATTTCAAAAAAAAAAATCTGATCACTCTATCTCCCACAAGCTGGAAACCGAAACTTCCCTTCAACCTACACCATTCGGCCAGCTCTCTACCAAATTTCGTGCAGCTTTCTCCCACACTTTCTCCATTTTCACCAAGAACACCAAGAACACACACTAAACTTCTTCAAGCCTAACCCTACTCTAAACACCTCCAATCACTCTCAAATACTCCAGATCACATCTACTTAATCCCTAGACTTCATTTCTGGTATTTATAACACAAAACCTTGCAAACAAGAATTTTCAAACGGATCAAAATTAGCCTTTTCCCTTGAAGGTCTCAAGAACATCAATAAGGTAAATCAAGAACAACCTTCATGTTTATCCTTTTCCATTCAATTCTTAATATACCCTTCTAATGCGCTCTCTCTCTCTCTCTCTCTCTCTCTCTCTCTCTCTCTACCGAAATGGTTGATCAACCATCAACCATGGCTGTTTTTCCCGGTGGATCACTTAAGACTCTCTATCGCGCGTGGACCTTCTTTTGCCTTCATCAAAGCAATCGACAATCAAGTATCCATTCTTAAATCCTTTCTTTTTTAAATTCTGAAATCATGTCTCCTAGGTGTTGATAGGGAGATAGAGTATGAACGGAGATTGAGTATATGCATGTGGATTAAGAGGATGGAGTTAAGACATAATGATGGTTGTATATGGCTAAGTTGTATGTGTTTTCTTTTTGAATCATTGTATGTTCTTCGTGATTAATGAATTTTATGGATGTTTGAAGCATGTTAGAGATCATGACACCAAAGGTGATTTGGCTCTTATGTTTCTATTTTCCATTGAAGCCATTTATGATGATTATGCCTAGAAGGAAGTTAGCTTTGTGATAGTATGTGTTAAGTCAAGCATGTGTTCATGAATAGATTGGTTTATTATTTGATGTTGGAGAATGTGTTTATGAATCTTTTCTAGCAATAGGGAAATCATGGTGAAAGAGTATTTCTTTGTTAAGTCTAGGTTATTTTTAGTAACAAAATTTTATTACTTTAAATAGAATTACTACTAATTTTTTTTTCTATAAAATCCGAAACTCTAGGAAGATTTGGAGTGGTTTATTAATTAAAATATTAATATTTTCATTATCAAATAAATGAGATCTTTTGTTAAAAATAATATATATATATATATAGTAATAAAACTTTTATAATAAATAAGATATTAGAATTAATTGATAACCTTGTAGACCTTAGTTCAAACTTTTACCTATATTCCTAAATATTATTTATATTAAAATCTATTTGTTATTTATTAATTAAAATTTAATATAATTCATTTATTATTAATTTTATTTATTACTAAATATTTGTTATCCATTAAAAAAATTTAATTAAAAATTATTTGTTATTTATTATTTACTTATAATAAAGCTATTTTTAAATTACCATTTGTTAATATTATTAGACTTAATATTATTTAAAATTCAAACCTTCTTTTATTTATTAATAATAGCACACAAGAATTATTAATTGAGTCTATAATTTATTAGCAATTATTTTAGAACCCCAAGTTATTTTAACTTATCAAACTAGACTTATTTTATAAAATTCTTTTCTTTAGCTAGCCTTAAAGCTTAGAACATTAGGGTCGTGATGGTAATGGGTTGAACTAGGATTATTTTGTGTAAGTGAGTTTAGCTTGAATGTAACATTATGTTTTGTGTTTACCCCAGGCGGGGTTAGGACAGCCTTGGAAGACTTTTGAGTTTGAGCAAGCAAAGAATTAGGTAAGCTCCTGCATGGAATTTTGTGATGACCAAAATTACTGTGGCAAGCTAAATACGATGCGTATGGACATTTATTTTGTGAAGGAAATTAAGGACTGTTTTTTCCTTTTTATTCCAGACAAACAATTCATTTGAAAATTAAACAAGCAGTTTTACACAAAATACTAAACTCTTTCTAAAAGCCAATGGTGACAAGGCTTTTAGAAACCCTTAATTGCTATTTCCAAATAAAGCAGATTATGATCAATTTTCTCCCAAGTGGGACAATCAACGTTGAGTACTCAATAAGGGTAGACCACCAGGACTAGTCTTTAAAGGGTTAGGGTAAGTCTCTCAATAGGTGGCCATCTCTGAGGGGTGAGTCCTTCCTAGATAGGATGTCAGTCCAGTAGGTCATGCCGGTCCGAGCTAGCTAGTTTCAGTCCTGTGGACTGTGTGTTCCGGAGTGGACAACAGGTAAGTTTGGGTGTAGAAATGGAGGAGTATCTCACCCGGTAGGCCGTACACCTACCCTATGTCAGCTTGCACAAAGTGTGGCATTCTGACCGTTATTTAGTCACGGGGCCCAACGTGTGGTAACCCATGGCTACCCATTCGAGTGGTCGTATTTATTGTGCACATGTATGGTTTGAAAAGCGAAACGCCACTCTTTATTTTCAACACTTATTTATTGATTGCCAGCACTTTTCCTTATGGAACTTTTACAACTTGTATACATGAATTATTTTACTTGAAACACTCAAACCACACACAGGCTTATTGAGATTTTTATCTCACCACCTTTTATGCCATGTTTTCAGGAAGATCCTACTGTCGAGGTCATTAGCTAGATTACTGCCCATGCTTTGAAGACCTGTGTTATTTTCATTATGTGACGTTTTGAGAGATTGATGCAAACAATTTATTTTGGATTTGTTCTAGTATGCATCTTTTGGGTTGTAATAGGTTTAATTTTAAAGTCTTTATTTTATTTTGTTCTATGTAACCTAGTTATAAAGACCCCTTGTCCTCTGGACGGGGCGACATCCCCGGCCCTGATGGGCCTAGGTAGTGGGGTGTTACAAGTGGTATCAGAGCCTAGGTTTAGGCAAGTATTGATGGTATATGTTTTGATTTATTGAGTTCAAACTGTTGGTCTGACCTGTCTTGTTTGTGCTGTAGGATGGTTAGAATGATTAGAACCGTAAGGAAAGGGCAGCAATGGCACCCTCCTATTCCTATCTACCCAGAGGACTTACCAGTGCCTTAGCCTACACCACAACCAATCATTTCCCTGGATGATAGTAGCGACGATGAGGTCCAGATCATTGAGCCACCTCCGATACCCGTGATTGACCTGGTTACTGACAGTGAAGACGAGGAGATAGACATGGAATATGTCCTCCTCCCTCCTAGTCCCATAGTTAACTTGGCAGCTAACAGTGATGACTCAGGGGAGATAGATTATGAATCTCCACCTAGACCTTCCTTTGTAACCCCACCTAATCAGGTTGAAACCAGGGAGAGTTCTAGGAGACCTGGGAAGGAGCCAATGGATGGGTTTGCCAATGGGGTTGGGAGAGACTTCACTAGGAATTCTGGGGGGTGGTTATATGAGACTGACTTTGAAGATTCTGATGAGGACTAGAAAGGCTAAGTGCTGCTACAATTGGGATGTTTTATTTACTGCTTTTCATAAATTCCTATGCTAAGGAATTTCTTCTCTTTTCTCATGTTTACTACTTTAATTTCGAATTTATGCAAATAAGTGTGCCTGGAGTACTCTAGATCTTGAGGAAAAATCTATATGCAATTCTTTATACAAAACTTGCATCCAATTTTGTTCCGCTTGAAGTTGAATGTGAATGCATGCTCAATTTGGATATTTTTAACTTTGAGGCATAAACTCATTATCTGGGGGAATGGTTTAGAATGGCACCCAGACATCGTGCAGCCACATCCAGCAGAGGGGTTCCTGAGGCAGAGCCCGTGACACCAGAGTTTGATACAACTCAAATGCCATCACCGAACCAGGGGGATGAGAACGAGCTGGAGCCAGAAATGGGATCGGAAGAACCGGTTAGCGTAACTATGACGCAAGCGTTACACAAGGTGACCGAGATTCTGCAGACCTTGACTGAGCGGAGGAATCCGAAAGGGGAAGATGAGGCATTGGAGCGGTTCCTGAAATTTCAACCTCCTATCTTCTTAGGGGAGGCCGAACAGGACCAGAAAGTCGAACAATGGGTGGAACAAATGGAGGCTATATTTGCTACGCTCCAGTACACCGAGAAGCGAATGGTGAAGTTTGCTGCATTCTGACTGAGGGGTCCAGCTCGGGCATGGTGGCAAAGGGTTCAGGACGACTGGTGGATGATTGACTAAGACTGGATATGGGCTAATTTTGTGGAAGCATTCTAGGCAGAATATATCCCTAAGTGGATAGTTGAGAAACGGGAAGATGAGTTCCAGAATCTAAAGCAGGGAAGCTGATGGTAGCCCAATACGCAGCCCGGTTCACGCAACTATCAAAGTACTGCAAGGGGCTGGTGGATACTGAACAGAACAGAATAAGGTAGTTTGTGAAGGGATTAAGGTAAGAGTTAAGAAGGGCGTTAGCACCTTCCCCATCGACGACTTATTCGAGGGCTGTGGACGCAGCCACCCGTACTGAGAATGAAGATCGCAACCGATTGGTTCAGCGACTGTTCGTACCGTCAAGACAGCTGTCGAGACCTTTTCAGAGGCAGCAACCTAACAAGCGCCCTGCCAACCAACAATGGCAGAATCGGGGAAAGCAAGCCTGAACAGCACCGGTTGGTCCTGCGCAGAATCTTCCATTATGCCGGCACTGTGAAAAAGGGGCCACATTAAGAAAAATTGTTGGTCCAGAGGAGGTGAACGGAAGTGCTACCACTGCGAAGACCCGAATCATCTGCGGAACACCTGCCCTATACTTCTCCGGATTGGACAGGGGAACCCCGCTCAGAACCCGGGGCCCAATCGAGCCAATACCTCGGGAGCTTCCGGGAGTGGAACGCAGAAGCCGCAGGTGAAAGCAAAAGTTTTCGCTCTCAACCGGGAGGAGGTTGGAGCTGATGCAAGCAGTAGTGGAAGGTACGTTTACTATCCAAGGTCATTTCGTTAATGCATTGATAGAACCTGGATCTACCCATTCCTATTTAAATAAGAATTGTGCATATCAATTGGGTTGGGATGGAGTAGAACTACCTTTTACCTTGTTAGCAAGCACACCTTTGGGGAAAATGGTGGAAGCGGATCGGTATGTGCAGAATTGTAAAGTTGAAGTAGGGAGAGAAAGCTTGGAGGGAGATCTAATAGTCTTAGCTATTGATGATTATGTTTTAATATTGGGAATGCATTGGCTAGCGAAGCATGGTGCTAGAGTAGACTGTAAGAATAAGTCAGTTTAGTTCATTAGGCTAGGATGTGATGTGTTGGAGTTCAATGGCAAGAAAGTAAAAGAATTGAAGTTTTTGATAGCTGGGGCTAAAGCCCGGAAATTATTGAGGCAAGGATGTGAAGGATATCTGGCTTATGTGATAAACAAGCCAAAGGACCAGTGCACCCTGGAGGATACTGAGGTGGTAAAGGATTTTCCCGATATGTTCCCTGCGGAACTCACTTTTCTACCTCCCAATCGAGAAGTTGAGTTCACCATTGATCTAGTCCCAGGAGCGGAACCGGTGTCTCGAACTCCGTGTCGGATGGCACCGGCGGAGATGAAAGAATTAAAGGAGCAGCTAGAAGAGTTGGTGAGGTATGGCTATATCAAACCTAGCACGTCACCCTAGGGAGCACCTATGCTATTTGTGAAGAAAAAGGACGGGACTCTAAGGTTGTGTATTGACTACCGAGGCTTGAACAACCTAACCATCAAGAATAAATATCCTCTGCCGTTAATTAACGAGCTGTTCGACCAGTTGCAAGGATCCAGTTGTTACTCCAAACTGGATTTGAGGCAAGGCTACTATCAAGTGGGATAAAAGAGGAAGATATTCCTAAGACGACCTTCAATACAAGATATGGTCACTATGAGTTGTGGTGATGCCTTTTGGGGTAACCAACGCACTCGCGGTATTTATAGATCTGATGCATCGAGTGTTCCAGCCCTACTTGGACAAGTTCGTGGTGGTCTTCATCGACGACATACTTATATACTCCAAGAGCCCGGAGGACCATGCAGAACATTTGAAGTTGGTACTAGAAAAGCTAAGAGAGCACAAGCTTTACGCCAAGTTTAGCAAGTGCGAGTTTTGGCTAGATAGTGTGGCATTTCTCGGTCACGTGGTGACCAGGGAGGGGATCAAAGTAGACCCAGCGAAGGTTGAAGCCGTTTCAGACTGGAAGCAACCAGAGAACATCACCGAGATTCGAAGCTTCTTAGGATTGGCTGGCTACTACCGGAGGTTTATTAAGGGTTTTTCAACGCTAGCATCTCTTACGACCTGACTGCTGAGAAAGGACATACCCTTTGTTTGGAATGAAAAATGTGAAAAGAGTTTTCAAGAATTGAAGCGGAGGTTAATGACAGCGCCTGTGTTGAGTCTACCAGAGGTAGATAAATCGTACGCTCTATATACGGATACTTCGAAGGAAGGCTTGGAAGTAGTTTTGATGCAAGATAGGAAGGTGATCGCCTATGCTTCTCGGTAATTGAAGCCGCATGAAGTCAATTATCCCACACATGATCTAGAGCTAGCTGCCATTGTGTTCGCATTAAAGAAGTGGCAACACTACTTGTATGGAGCAGAATATGAAGTGTTCACTGATCACAAAAGCCTAAAGTACATTTTCACCCAGAAAGACTTGAATTTGAGGCAGCGAAGATGGATGGAATTTCTGGAAAAGTATCGTTGTCCCATTAACTACCACCCCGGGAAAGGCAACGTCATTGCTGATGCCCTGAGCTGGAAAGTCAGAATGGACAAGCTAAGGGTACAGGAGGTTTAGGATGTGTTGGATAGAAGAGCGGAAGTGCAAGAAGGGAAGATTATTATTAATAACCTGAGGTTGATACCAAATCTAAGACAGGAGATTATTGAAGCCCAGTAGAGTAATGCGAAATTTCAGCTTTTCAAGGACAAGGAGCTTAAACGGCAAGGCAGTGAATTCCGACAGGACGGAGCGGGAGTGTTGTACTTCTGAGATCGTTTGTGTGTACCCGAGGAGCACCAGTTGAGGGATAGAATTTTAGAAGAAGCGCATAAGAGCAGATACGCCATTCATCCAAGAGAGGTTAAGATGTATTAAGATCTGAAAAAGTCTTATTGGTGGCCTGGGATGAAGCGGAACGTGGTTAAGTATGTCTCAATGTGTTTAACCTGTCAGAAGGTCAAAGCGGAGCACAAAAAGGTGGCAGGATTATTACAATCGTTGCCAGTACCGGAACAGAAATGGGAAGAGATGACCATGGACTTCGTTACCGGACTCCCTATGGCAAGGAACCAAAAGGACGCCATGTGGGTGGTGGTAGTTCGATTGACCAAGTCGGCGCATTTCATACCCGTGAATGTAAGGGATTCAATGGAAAAATTGGCTCAGACCTACGTGCGGGAAATAGTCAGATTACACGGAGTGCCCTTTAAGTATTGTGTCCGACCGTGATCCGAGATTTACATCCCGATTTTGGGGTAAGTTTCAAGAATGGATGGGTTCTAGTCTGAAGTTCAATACGACGGCGCATCCGCAGACCGATGGACAGTCAGAAAGGGTTATTCAGATATTGGAGGATATGCTGAGAGCCTATGTATTAGATTTCGGGGATAAGTGGATCGAAAGTATGCCGTATGCCAAGTTGTCATACAATAATAGTTATCAAGCTTCGGTTGGAATGGCTCCGTATGAAGCTCTATATGGTCGTAAGTGTCAAGTACCGTTATATTGGAGTTGGTCAGGGGATGGACGCATAAGTAAATTGGGAGAAGTCTATGTTCAAGAAATGTTGGATAAGGTCAAGTTAATTAGGGAAAGGTTGAAAGCAGCCCAGAGCTGACAAAAGAGTTATGCATATAATAGGCGAAGAGAGTTAGAATTTTAGGTGGGAGACAGCGTGTTCCTAAAACTGACACCAAATAGGGGGATCCTGAAACATACGAAAGGGGGAAAGCTGAATTCGAGGTATTTAGGACCGTTTCCAATAAAAGAGAGAATTAGCCCGGTGGCGTATCGATTGGATTTACCAGATGGGTTGACAGGAATTCACAAAATATTCCATGTTTCGTAACTGAGGAAGTACAACGCCGATCCCGGACATATTTTGAATAATGAGCCGTTAGTGCTACAACTCGACCTGAGCTATGTGGAGAAACCCGTAAAGATATTGGACCGAAGTATTAAGACACTCCGGAACAAGCAGATTCCGATGGTAAAAGTGCAGTGGGAGCATCATGGCACGCGAGATGCCACATGGGAAATAGAAGAATGGGTAAAGTGGAAGTATCTTGATTTGACATAAAGGTGCATCTGAATTTCGGGACGAAATTCTCCTAAGGAGGGGAGGATGTGAAACCCCACCTAAAGCCAACCCTAGAGTAAGGGGGTCGGGATGCATATCATATTATTTTGCATGAATATATATGTTTTTCGATGATTTTATGCGCTTTAGAATTGTGGATTATAGGTTAAAATGCTTAGTTATGCTTATTAAGTAGGAGGGGTAAAATGGTAATTTTGCTTGAGGTCAAAATAGGAAGATAGCTTGAGGATTTCATAAGAAGAATATGTGGTTGAGAAAATAAGAACAAGAATTAGTGTGGTTTAGTGGTTAGAGCTTGGTGAATTAATTTCTAAGGTCATGAGTTCAAATCCCATCGTTTAAGCATTTGTCATGATTATCTTAACTAAGTTTGAATTTTTGTTTTCTCGCATTCCATGAAAATAGGAATGTTGTCTTAGGGGAGACATGAAGAGAATGTCCTAATCTTATCCTCATGTCCTAAAAAGAATTCTAGAGGAATTCTTGTCCTTTTTATTACCTCAAGCTTGTCCTAACACCTTTGTAATTTAAATCCATTAAATCTCTTCTTTTGAACTCCAAAATTCTGTGATATTCCTTCACCTTGAATTTTGAAAATTAGCTTTGGAGGATGGATAGTTGGCCAAAAATAGGAGGGGAAATAGGAAGGGTTTGCAAGAGAAATCAACCACCATGAAAGAACCTTCAAAATTCACCTTCTTGTTGTTCATGTTTTAGTGAAGGGAAATCTAGAAAATTTTTCAGAATTTTTGCAGACCATCTCTTTGAAAATTCAGCCAGTAAACCTCTTCATTTGCTGCCAAGACAATGGTCATTTCATGTGGCTTGAAGGCTGGAAAATCTGTACAATTTTCGGATTGCACAAATTGTGCAAAACCAGAAAAAAAATTCTGGACATTTCGCAACTTTCAACCAAGGAAATGAAGCTGTTTTAGTCCATCTTCAAGGCAGCAAAACTCCTATGTATTTCTGCAGAAAGAAGGCTGGAAAATAAACTTTGAAAGATCTCCAAACCCCCTCAAGAACCAGCTACAAATCGGGTTGAAGGAGTGCAGAAATTCTGCACAGAAATTCTGCACCAACCTTCGAAACCTTGGACAGCTTGAAACCAGAATTTTTCCAGCTTTGCTTCCTTCAAGCCTAGGCCGAAAACCACCCTTCAACTTCTGCAACATTGATCCTTTATCAGCCATGGACTGAACACCATTAACCCCACACTTACCTTGAACTCATGGACTCCATAACATCACCTCAAAACACTCCTAAGATCACTCCATTCAAACTCTTTTTGAACTTCAAAAAAAATTCCAGCATTTTACTCCATTAAACCACTCTTGCATTAGGCTAACTAACCAGAATTTCCTCTGCCTTCATAGACTGAATTTCGGTCAGCACTATAGCCTGAACAAGCTCCATTCATTCTATCAAAATCACCTTGTTCAGCCGGCACCATTGAAGAGTGAAGAAACCTTCCTTGATCAAACACCATAGCTAACCACCTACCATAACCAACTCCACAACTTTCTCCATTTAAATTTCAAAAAAAAATCTGATCACTCTCTCTCCCACAAGCAGGAAACTAAAACTTCCCTTCAACCTAGACCATTCAGCCAGCTCTCTACCAAATTTCGTGCAACTTTCTCCCACACTCTCTCCATTTTCACCAAGAACACCAAGAACACACACTAAACTTCTTCAAGCCTAACCCTACTCTAAACACCTCCAATCACTCTCAAATACTCCAGATCACTTCTACTTAATCCCTAGACTTCATTTTTGGTATTTATAACACAAAACCTCGCAGACAAGAATTTTCAAACGGATCAAAATTAGCCTTTTCCCTTGAAGGTCTCAAGAACATCAATAAGGTAAATCAAGAACAACCTTCATGTTTATCCTTTTCCATTCAATTCTTAATATACCTTTCTAATGCGCTCTCTCTCTCTCTCTCTCTCTCTCTCTCTCTCTCTCTACCGAAATGGTTGATCAACCATCAACCATGGCTGTTTTTCCCGGTGGATCACTCAAGACTCTCTATCGCGTGTGGACCTTCTTTTGCCTTCATCAAAGCATTCGACAATCAAGTATCCATTCTTAAATCCTTTCTTTTTTAAATTCTGAAATCATGTCTCCTAGGTGTTGATAGGGAGATAGAGTATGAACGGAGATTGAGTATATGCATATGGATTAAGGGGATGGAGTTAAGACATAATGATGGTTGTATATGGCTAAGTTGTATGTGTTTTCTTTTTGAATCATTGTATGTTCTTCATGCTTAATAAATTTTATGGATGTTTGAAGCATGTTAGAGATCATGACACCAAATGTGATTAGGCTCTTATGTTTCTATTTTCCATTGAAGCCATTTATGATGATTATGCCTAGAAGGAAGTTAGCTTTGTGATAGTATGTGTTAAGTCAAGCATGTGTTCATGAATGAATTGGTTTATTATTTGATGTTGGAGAATGTGTTTATGAATCTTTTCTAGCAATAGGGAAATCATGGTGAAAGAGTATTTCTTTGTTAAGTCTAGGTTATTTTTAGTAACAAAATTTTATTACTTTAAATAGAATTACTACTATATTTTTTTTTCTATAAAATCCAAAACTCTAGGAAGAGTTGGAGAATGTGTTAAGTTTCAGTCCTGTGGACTGTGTGTTCCGGAGTGGACAACCAGTAAGTTTGGGTGTAGAGATGGAGGAGTATCTCACCCGGTAGGCCGTACACCTACCCTATGTCAGCTTGCACATAGTGTGGCATTCTGACCGTTATTTTGCCAGCACTTTTCCTTATGGAACTTTTACAACTTGCATACATGAATTATTTTACCTGAAACATTCAAAGCACACATGGGCTTACTGAGATTTTTATCTCATTACCTTTTATGCCATGTTTTTAGGAAGATCCTACTGTGGAGGTCATTAGCTAGATTACTGACCGTGCTTTGAAGACCTGTGTTATTTTCATTATGTGACGTTTTGAGAGATTGATGCAAACAATTTATTTTGGATTTGTTCTAGTATTCATCTTTTGGGTTGTAATAGGTTTAATTTTAAAGTCGTTATTTTATTTTGTTCTATGTTACCTAGTTATAAAGACCCCTTGTCCTCTGCAAGAGGCGACATCCCCGGCCCTGATAGGCCAAGGTAGTGGGGTGTTACACGAGGTGAGTCTTCTTGATTTTTAAAATCTTTTGAAAGCTAATGTGCTTTATTTTCCAGGAAATGCTACGTTTTATACCATTTTGAAAATCCTTGAATATATTTACGGTTATCTGAGCAAGATTTATTCTTATGCCATTTTGGGATCGAATAAACTTCATATTTAGCTTGAAAACCTTAACAGATGGCTAGAGTATCAATTTTGGGAAATTGGTCCTTTTGGATTTAACACTTGGGATTTTCAAAAAATTGTTATTTTTGGAATTGGGTATTCACAAATTGACTAGAATGCCCTTATTGGAACATTTTATGGAAATATGTTTGGAAACTTTGAATTTAATCCTCTTTCTAGATTAGAATTCCGGATTCTTGGAAAAAGTTCCTGTTGGAATCGGGTATTTGAAAAATGATCCAAATGTCCTTATTGAAATTTTTTCTGAAAACCTTTGGAATCAGGTATTTGGTAAATAACCAAAATATCGTTATTGGAACTTTTATGAACTGTTTTGAAATCAGGTAAGGGTAAAATGACCCGAATACCCTCAGAAAGTCTTTTGGAATTAGGTATGGGTAAAATGACCTAATGCCCTAGGAAATGACTTTCGTGATCAAGTACTGAAACGATCATATGCTTTTCTGATATAGTTAATGCTTTCCTAATATATTAGGAGATAAATATTACACGTGAGTTTGAAAGCATTTCCAAGTACTTGATTTCTTGAATATCTTGCATATGAAATATCTCGTGTGATCTTTTCAATTTCTAAATTCCGATTCTAGAAAAGTATTTTTCCTAATATGGAAAATGGTTCTCTAATGTGTTCAAGTGCGAGCATTCTATATGGATTTGGAAACACAATGAATAAAATGAATCCTGAATTTCTTGAACTCGTCAATCTTTGAATCCAATACATAACTAACTTGAATACTTGGCATAAGCACTAACTTGAATACTTGGCGTATGCAATAATTTGAATACTTGGCATATACACCAACTTGAATATTTGGCATAAGTACTAACTTGAATACTTGGTGTAAGTACTAACTTGAATACTTAGCATAAGCACTAACTTGATTTTTGGTAATATGCTGTTGTGTACTTACCATTCCGATGACACACAGTTTAGTGCTATAGGTTGCGGTCTAAGCACAATGATATATGATGCCGAAGGCAAAGCCTTGTGAGCTTTGAATACTGGGAGACCTTCTATTGAAAAAAGTGCCTATGATTTAAAAATTAGGGCAATGATGTGAAATTGAAATATAATTTTTCAAAAATGATTGAGTTTTGAATAAATCATCTTTAGAGAATTTAAGAATTGCTTGTGGTAGGAAAATAATATGCTTTTCCACAAAGGTTTTCTGTGTCTTGATTTTTTTCGTAAAACACTAGCACACATAGGACTCATTGAATGTTACACTCACACGTGTATTATCTCTTTTGAAAAATTTTGGATCAAAGGCACAACAAAAGTGCGATGGACTCCCAGAGACTCATGCTACATCTTGAACCTATTATACCCGTGAGTGTATGTATCAGAAGCCAAATTCTTGTACTTTTCTATATTGGAAAAAAATTTCCGCTGCCTTTTAAGTAAAGATTGGTATAAAGACCCCTTGTTTGAGCAATCAAACGAGGCGACATCGCACAAAGTTATAGCCCACTACGTTATGGAAATATGGGGTGTTACAAATAGTATTAGAGCATAGCGAAAATCATAATAGTGCTTCTGGCGGAATATAGCTGTACCTCTTATGTTATATTGGGGAGTCCATCGTTGCATGAGTAAACATGAATTTATAGAGATAGTGTTTAGATATTGGATTAGATTTGACATATGACTTTGAGGTGTAATTTATTCTGATGAGCTAGATGAAGAATGATTCGAGACAAATCCAATATCTCTAAAAAAGATCTATGACCCCGAATTTGGATAATAGTAAAGGAGACCTTATATTGGAATTATTTAATAATTCTGAACATTCTATTTTGGGACCAGTAATAGGAAGATGAGTAATAAAGAAGGTTGAACACTTAAAAGCCCTATATGTATAGTGCGATATGAATTGTGTGAATAAGAATATCCATACTAGTATAATGTTTTAGTAAATATATTTGAGTGCTAAAAGTCCTGGCTTATCATAATGTGTGAAAGGATATAATTGTATCAATAGTAATGTACCAAGAATCATTAGACATTTGATGTTAAACATGCTTGGGTTAGAGAAATTCTAGGAAGGGTAACCTGTAGGAAGTACCCATGAAAGTTGATAGGAAATGATTTATGGCTATTTAAGGAAATAAAAGTATAATCTATATGCAAAATGATATAAATACTAGAGGTTTAATTATAGATCATAAGAGAATAATTTATGTGAAGGTATCTAATTAGGTTGAAAGAATATGAGAATTTCTCAAGAGATCATGTTTATATATGGTAATTAGAATTTTGTTCTATTTCATGTCATATGAGTGAGAGGTATTGAGATGTATACATTTGCTTGGCATCATGAAGTGGACTTAAAGAGAAGAATGGAATATGCTCAATACTATCACAAGGGTAGGCACACTTATGAGCAGTATTGGAAGAGACTTAGACCGTGTTATCAATGCAAGAAAATGGGACATACTTTAGCCAGTTGTCCATGTACTAAGAAACAAGAAGATAGCCCATTTGCTCAGGAGGAATTTAAATCTAGAGAGTCAACGAAACAAAGGACCCATCAGGATTCATGTAGAGTAAAAAAGGAGTAGATGGTAGAAGAGATTAGAAATAAACATTTGATGGAATTAAGGCAAATCTAAATTTCAAGGACGAAATTTTTTCTAAAGAGTGGAGGATGTAATACCCCGCATTTAACCTTCGATTGGCTACGACTTGTAATAGGATGATAATTTGTATCAACAGCTAGAACAAAAGATGATCGGTGTAATGAAATGAATATTTTGTATCATAACATTTTGTTGGGACCTAGACGTAATTATTGGATTTGTTCTACCCGTATCCTAAATCTTTGGATGGCTACTATTGTTAATACAATAAGAATTTAAGGGTATGCTAAGAATGGAAATTGATCAATGTGATGAAACGTACCTTTTAGTGTGGAATAAGTTATTCGGGTTATCGGGGGCATTTTAGTCAATTTGCTTGTGCCCGCGACTTTGACCAAAAATTTGAGCAAACTAAGGAAGAATTAGAAAATGTAAGTATTTCCAATGGGTTCAGTGAAATTTTTGGACTAGAATGGCAAAGTAAAATATTTTTCCATTTTGGACCCGATTTTGGTCATTTCTGAGAAAAATTAGAAATGTTGATAAAACTTAGATGTGTGGCACTATATGATTGGTGGATAGGGACATGTGTCTCATTACGAGAGTTTGTATGAGATTTTATACAAGATAAAGCTTATCAAATAAGTTTTACAAAATAAATAAAAAAATAGGTGGGTGAATGAAATTGCAACACGTGGCAGATAGCCCATAATTTGTGACCAAATGGTCACCAATTTGGACCATGTATGGTGGTGGAGGAGCTGAATTTTAGCAAGGAAATTCGTCGATAAAGAGGGGGGAAAGAAAAGGAAGAGAAAAGAAAGAAAAATGAAAGAAAAGATAGAGAAAATTGAGGAAAATTGGAAATGGAGAGAAAAAGTGTGTTCTTGAGAGTTTGGTGATTCTTGGAGCAAAATTCAAGCTAGAACATATCATACACAAGGTAAAATCTTATGCTTCAAGAATTAAAGTTGTAGAATTTGTTACGGTGATCGTTTTGATAAGAATTATAACATGAAAACATGAGAATTGTGATGATCAAAGTGATTATTATGTACATTGTGAGACTTTGTGTGCGCAAGTGTGTGTACCGGTCAGATGAAGGATCTATAAGCTATATTTTGTATGGTATATAGGGTATTTGAATGGTGATTTAAAAGGTTGTTCATGATTGCGAAGAAAGCTGGTAGAATTAGGGGGAAAACGGGGTTAAACGTTAAAAAAAATGGATTATGATTATTTTTAACGTTGATGTTGATTATTTGTTATTTGCATAAGAACTTAGTGGCTTCTTGAACCTGAAAACATGAAGAACTAAGGTTTTTTGAAGGGCAAATTATGTGAATTAAGGGTTATACAGGTGTTATAAATCAAGAAGCACAAGTACGTGAAATTTTTTTATGAAAATGGATTAAAAACTACTGCGGCAGATTTTTTCCCATTAGCGTCTCAAGGGAATCAGGACTCATAAAATAGATCCAAGGGAATTAAATTTAAGAGTCTTATGGTCATTTTGATATATCATAGAGCCAAATCGGAGTTGTGGATTGAAAGTTATCTGTGAAATAAAATCGTGTGTCAAAGCAGTAAAATTTTAGGATTTTGCTTGGTAAATGAATGAACTTAAGGAAGAATAATTGTGTGATTTTAGATGAAATAAATGAGAAATATGGAGTGAATCCTTTGTGCTTGAAGGGAGGAAGGATATTGAACAAGGAAAACAAAATAATTGAACAAATGACGAAAAAACGACGTGAACGATGTTGATCGTTTTCCTTAACCATTGACTAACCGTCGGCCCTATCGGCTAAAAATCGGTTGGTCGTTGATGAACTATCGGGCACGTAGGCTAGACATCGGAAACCAATCATGCACATCGGTTGGACATTGGCTACTTTTTGACAAAACATGATTTAACCTAAAAACGATATTTGGTGTAGGTTTATCGATAAGCAGCTAATGGTGCGTTAGAAACGGTTAAAATGGTAGTTGAACAGCCATGAATGGGAAAAGGTAATTAGGATGCGAGGTGCGTCCCCTTGACTTCTAAAACCTTTTGAAAGTTTGTGAGCTTTATTTTTCGATGAAATTCTACGTTTTGTACCATTTGGAAATCCCTAAAAAAATTTAAGGTTGTCTGAGCAAGATTTATTCTTATGCCACGTTAGGCTCAAATGAACTTCATATTTAGCTTGGAAACCTTAACAGATGGTTAAAGCATGAATTTTGTGAAATTGGTCCTTTTTGGATTAAACACATGGGATTTTCAAAAAATAGTTAGTTTTGGAATCCGGCATTCACAAATTAACTAGAATGCCCCAATTGGAACATTTTATGGAAATATGTTTGAAAACATAGAATTTAATCCTCTTTCTGGATTAGAATTCTAGATTCTTAAAAAAAGTTCCTTTTAGAATCGGGTATTTAGAATATGATCCAAATGTCCTTATTGAAATGTTTTCAGAAAACCTTTGAAATTGGTTATTCGGCAAATGACTCAAATATCCTAATTGAAACTTTTATGAACACTTTTGAAATTGAGTACGGGTAAAATGACCAGAATACCCTCAGAAAGTCTTTCGAAATTAGGTATGCGTAAAATGACCTTAATACCCTCATAAATAACTTTTGTGATTGAGTACTGAAATGATCATATGCTTCTCTGATATAGTCAATGCTTTCCTAAAATATTATAAGATAAACATTAAACTTAAGTTTGAAAGCATTACCAAGTACTTCATTTCTTGCATATCTTGCATATGAAATATCTCATGTTATCTTTTCAATTTCCAAATCCCGATTTTGGAAAAATGTTTTTCCTAAAATGGAAAATGGTTTTCTGATGTGCTCAAGTGCAAGCCTTCTATATGCATTTGGAAACACAACGAACAATATAAATCCTGAATTCTTGATTTCTTGAACTTTTCAATCTTTGAATCCATCACAATGAACAATATGAATCCTGAATTCTTGATTTCTGGAACTTGTTAATCCTTGAATCGAATACATAACTAACTTGAATACTTGGCATATGCACTAACTTGAATACTTGGCGTATGCACTAACTTGAATAATTAGTTTATGCACTAATTTGAATACTTGGCGTAAGCACTAACTTGAATACTTGGCGTGCGCACTAACTTGAATACCTTATGTAAGCACTAACTTGAATCTCAGTAATATGTTGCAGTATACTTACCCTTCCGACAATGCACGGTTGAGTATTGTAGGCTATGGTCTAAGCATAATGATATGTTGCGCCAAAGGCAAAGCCTTATGAGCTTTGCATACAAGCTGACCTTCTGCTGAAAAAAGTGTCTGTGATTTGGAAATTGGGGCAATGATTTGAAATTGAAATACAATTTTTAAAAAATGATTGAGTTTTGAATACACTCTTTTTTAGATAGTTTAAGAATTACTTCCAGTAGGAAAATGATATGCTTTTCCACAAAGGTTTTACGTGTCATGATTCTTTTATAAAACACTAGCACTCACGGAACTCACTGAGAGTTACACTCACACGTGTGTTATCTCTTTTGAAAAATTTAGGATCAGAGACACAGCGAAGGCGGGTGGACTCCCAGAGGTTCATGCTACATCTTAGACCTTTTATACCTGTGAGTGTATGTATCAGAAGCTAAATTCTTGTACTTTTCAATATTGGAAAAAATTTATGCTGCCTTTTGAGTAAAGTTTATTATAAAGACTGCTTGTCTGAGCAATCAGACAGGGCAACATCCCATAAAATTATAGCCCACTATGTTATGGAAATATAAGGTGTTACAAATGGCATCAGAGCATAGTGGTAATCATAATAGAGCTTCTGACGAAATATAGATGAGCCACTAATGGGACATTAGGGAGTCCATCATTGTATGAGTAAATGTGAATTTATAGAGATAGTGTTTGCATATTGGAGTAGATATGACACGTGACTTCGAGGTGTAATTTATTCTGATGAGCCAGAAGAAGAGTGATTCGAGACAAATCTAATATCTTTCTAAAAGATCTATAACCACAAATCCATTTAATAGTAAAGGGATGGAGGTTAGGGAGACCTTGTATAGGAATTATTTATTAATTCTAAACATTCTATTTCAGAACCAGCAATAGTAAGAGGAGGAATAAAGGAGGTTGAATACATAAAAGCCCAGTGTGTATAGTGCGATATGAATTGTATGAATAAGAATATGCACACTTGTATAATGTTTTAGTATTACACTTGAGAAATTTGGGAAATGATATAATTATATCAATACTAATGTACAAGAAATCATTAGACATTTGAAGTTAAACATGTTTAGGTTAGAGAAATTCTAGGATGGGTAACCTCTGGGAAGTACCTATGAAAGTTGATAGGAAGTGATTTATGGTTGTTTAAGGAAACGAAAGTATGATCTATATGCAAAATAATATAAATACCGGAGGTTTAATTATAGATCATACGGGAATGATGTATGTGAAGGTATCTTATTAGGTTGAAAGAATTTGATAATTTCTCAAGAGATTATGTTCATATGTGCTTAATAGAAATTTTCTTCTACTTCGTGTCATATGAATGAGAAGTATTGAGATGTGTACATTTGCTTTGCTTGGCGTCTCATGAAGAAGATTTAAAGAAAAGAATGGGATATGTTCAATACAGTCATAAGGGCAAGCACACTTATGAGCAGTATTAGAAGAGACTTAGACCATGTTATCAATGCAGGAAAATGGGACATACTTTAGCCAGTTGTTTATATACTAAGAAACAAGAAGATAGCCTCTTTTCTCATAAGGAATTTTAATCTAGAGAGTCATGGGGAAACAAAGGACCCATCAAGATTCATGTAGCATAAAGAAGGTGTAGATGGTAGAAGAAATTAGAAATAAACATTTGATGGATGTAAGGTAAATCTAAATTTTGAGGACGAAATGTTTTGTAAGAATAAGAGGATGTAATACCCCACATTTGTAATAGCTAATATTTCCATAACGTAGTGGGCTGTAATTTTATTGCATGTTGCCCCATCCGATCGCTTAGGCAAGGGGTCTTTATAATAAACTTCACTCAATAAGCTGCAGATGTTTTTTTTTCCAACATAGAAATTACAAGAATTTAGCTTTTGATACATACACTTAAGGGTATAACAGATCCAAGATGTAGTATACGCTTCTGAGAGTCCACCGCGCTTTCGCTGCACCACTTTGATCCTAAATTTTTTAAGGGAAATGATACACGTGTGAGTGAAAATCATTTAGTGAGTCCTGTGTGTGCTAGTGCTTTAGTAAAGTGACAGAGTACATAAAACCCTTGTGAGGAATACATTTCATTTGTTCACTGCAAACAATTCCAAAACTCTCTAAAGAAGAGTTTATATAGAACTCAATCATTTTTAGAAAACAGTGTTTCAATTTCGAATCATTGCCTTGATTTCCACATCACAGGCATTCCTCTAATAGAAGGTCGGCTAGTATGCAATGTTCACAAGGCTTTGCCTTCGGCGCCACGTATCAATGTGCTTAGACCGTTGCCTACAACATTTAATCGTCCGTCACTGGGAGGGTAAGCACACTTCAATGTACTACTGAGAATCAAGTTAGTGCTTATGTCAAGTATTCAGGTTAGTGCACACACCAAGTATACAAGTTAGTGCTTAGCCAAGTATGCAAGTTAGTGTTTATGCTAAGTAATAAGTTAGTTCATATGCCAACTATTCAAGATAGTGCATACACCAAGTATTCAAGTTAGTGCTTACACCAAGTATTCAAGTTAGTGCATATGCCAAGTAAGTTAGTGCTTATGTTAAGTATTCAAGTTAGTGCTTACGCGATGTAGTCAAGTTAGTGCATACGCCAAGTATTCAAGTTAATGCATATACCAACTAAGTTAGTGCTTAAGCCAAGTATTCAAGTTAGTGCATATGCCAAGTAAGTTAGTGCTTACACAAAGTATTCAATTTAGTGCACACACCAAGTATACAAGTTAGTGCTTGAGCACATTAGGAAACCATTTTCCATATAGAGAAAAACATTGCTGGGGCAAGATATTATTTTCTAGAATTTGGTCCCACTGACTCACAAGTCAGTTAATAATTTTCACAGGCTCAATAGAGCCAATCAATTCATTCCTTAAGCACGATCGGCCAATAAAATAATTTTCAGGAACAAAATGTCTTTTTCCAAAGTCAATCTAATATCCAAAGATCATTTTCCAAAAACTATATCAAAACAAGGTAAAGAGTTCTTTTCTCATATTAAAACAAATTTCAAGAGTATTCTGGTCATTTTCCCGTACTTGATCACAAAAGTCTTTTCCAAGGGTATTCGGATCATTTTACCCACACTTGATTCCAAAAGACTTTTCTGAGGGTATTCAGGTCATTTTACCCTTACCCGATTTAAAAAGTATTCACTAAAGTTCCAATAAGGATATTTTGATCATTTTTCGAATACCCAATTCAAAAGGTTTTTCATAAATCATTCCAATAAGGAAATTTGTATCGTCTTCCATATACCTTATTCCAAAAGGAACCCATTTCAAAAAATCCATAATTCAAATCCCAAAAGGGGATTAAAATCGAAGTTCCCAAATACATTTTCAGAAAAGGTTACAATAAGGGCATTCCAATCAATTTATGAATACCCGATTCCAAAATTACCATTTTTTTGAAAGTCCCAAGTATTTAATCCAAAAGGGACTAAATTCACAAATTCGTACTTTAAACATCCGTTAAGGTTTCCAAGCCAATTATTAAGTTTATTCAAGCCCAGAATGGCATAAAAACAATTCTCGTTCGAATAAACCTTAAACATATTCAAGTATTTCAAAAATGGTCTAAAACATAGCATTTCATGGAAAAGTGAAGCACACTAGTTTTCAAAAGGTTTTAGAAATCCACAGGAATCACCTCATGTACTAAGCAACTTTTTCCATTTACGGCCGTTTAATCACCGTTCCTCCATTTTTCAACATTCCGTTGGCCGTTTACTGATACACCTGCACCAAATATCGTTTTCAATTCAAATAGTGCTTGGCTGAAAAATAGGCAACGGTTAGCTAATGCCTAGCCGACGTCTAACAGACATTTAGCCGACAGTAAGCCATTGGACCAACGAGTAGCCAACGAGGCCCATGGCTGGCCGACGGTTAAGGAAAATGTTCAACTTTCGTTCAAGTCATTTTTTCGTCGTTTGATCAATTCTTTCATTTTCCATTTTCCAAAACCTTTCTCCCTTCATATACAAAGAATACACTTCATATTTTCCCTTACTTTCATCCAAAATCACATAATTAATCATCCTCTAATTCATCCATTCTTGAACTACTTTTCTGAAATTTCACTGGTTTGCCACATCATTTTATTTTCACATAACTTTCAATTCACAACTCCGATTTAGCTCTATGGTATACCAAATCGACCGTAAGACTCTTTTCTTGAACTTTGTATAGGCCTTCTTTAGTGTTCTGGTTGCCCTGACATGCTACTAGGCAAAAACAGCCCCAGTAGTTTTGCCTCAAACCTACTATTCCTGCTTTCCTTTGTTTTCCTTTAGCCTTTAACACCTTGGAACCATTAATTCACTCAATTTTCCTTCGAAGTATCTTTAATTCTATGATTTCCATACTCCAATAGCTTACAAGAATCACACTTATTCAGCACAAATTCACTTCTTCAAAATAAAAGCTAGTATAATTGATTGTTCCAACTAAGTATCTTCCATTTTTATTCTACTTTAGTCATCATCTCATCAACCAAAAATAATCCCTCAAACTACCATAAATATTCAGTTCTTCCTTACATAAAACAATATCCATAAGGCTTCTAGCTAGCTGACATACAAAGAACACATAGGTATATGCAAGGTTCACACACAAAGTTTACCAACCTTAGTTTTAATCCAAAATCAAGACATGAAAATCATATTTTTTTGTTAAAATTGATATCATAATAATCACCAAAAATGAAATCTACAACTTTAATTCTTAAAGCACAGGATCTTACCTTGTGTTTGAGGCTATTTGAAGTGATTTTGGTCCAAGCACACCAAGAACACACACACTTCTATCTTTCTCTCTCCATTTTCTTTTTCTCCCTATTTTTCTCTAGCTTTTTTCCTTGTTTTCTCTTGTTCTACCTTCCTCAAGGCTGGACAAAATTCTGGCTGCTATAACAACCTCCTCACCACCATTTTTCATCAAATTTTGACCAGGAAATTTTTAATTCAATTGCTTGTATGGTGGATTTCATGTACGTGTGTTCCAATCACAACTTTGCACACCATTTCACTAAATTTTCTCCATCAAAAATTTCCTCTTCTTTTCTGTTGTATGGCTGCTGATTTTCTGGCTGTTTTTCATCCACTCAACCACTTCTTCATGGTCAAAATATTGATCAATCACATTGTAGAAGTCCTTAATAAAAAGTTCACACAAATGATGTGTTCCAATCACGAAAATACACATCATTCTTTATTTTTTTTTGTAATTATTTAATTCCATGTATCTTGCACGATTTCTTCATGCAACCTCTCTTAAATTGACACATGTTCATGGATACCAATAACAAAATGTCACACACACCATTTTTAATTGCAATTTTCCATTTTTCTAAGAAATGACTAAAATCGGGTCCGAAATAGAAAAATATTTTATCTCACCATTCAACTCCAAAAATTCTACTGAATCCATTGGTAATTCTTAAATTCTTTAATGGATTCTCTATTTGGTCAAATTTGTTGTCAAAGTCGTGGGCACGGTCAAAATGACAAAATGCCCCCAATGACTCGGATTGCATAATTCACACCAAAATGTGTGTTTATCTCGCAGATCAATTTCTTTTTTTCAGCATACCCTCAAATTCCTATTTTGTTCACAATAATAGGCTTCCAAAGATTTAGGGTACGAGTAGTGTAACACCCCCCTACTACGTACCATTAAAAAGGGCGGGGATGTCGCCCTGTCCCGAGGACAAGGGGTCTTTAAAACGAGGTGCACTAACATAAAGTCAAATCAAAGAAATCAAACATAGATAAATAAATGAAAACTCCTATTACATTAGGCTTAAACTAGAGCAAAAGTAAATAAAAACAAACATCTGATCCAAAAGCATAAATCAACAATTGTCTCTCAAACATAATGGAAATAACATAAGCTTCAACTATTACACATTCCGCTTGTTCAGCATAATTAATCTCCTAAAAACATGATATGAAATAATATGAGATTAACATCTCATGTTAGTCCTGTGTGTGCACATGGTACTTTGAACAGTTCGTGTATGCATATCTAAAAACATTTACAGAAATATTTGGCAAGTCATAAATAGTTTCTCTTTGCAAGGAGTGGGTTTTCTCATTATCACACTTTGTACAAAAAAAATCATCCACTCGAATAAATAGCCACGTCACCACACTTTGGGCTCTATAATAAAAAAACGATCAAGGCACCACACTTTGTGCACCATGACAGGATCAAATTACCACACTTTGGGTGTTCTGATCAAAGGTGAGTGTATAGCCCACCGGGTGAGATACTCCTCCATCTCTACACCCAACAAAACCATCCGAGTGTCCATGCCGGGAAAATAAATAATACCTTATCAAGTACAAATGCTTGCTCGAACCGACCTGACCAACCAATACTGTCGCCTTCTCAAGCGGAGTTTATCTTCTGCAGGTGGCCGTTGGGTACTCAACAAACATATTGTCAATTCTAGATTCATAATAACGATTCCATACCTTGGCTTTGTAAAACGTGATTTTCTTGAAAAATGAGTTTTCTAAAATATTTAAGAGAAAGAATAGTTCTTGATAAAGGCATTAGGTTGACAAAACCATTTAGAGAATAAACATCCACATTTACAACCCAAATAATCATAGTTCAACAATAGCTTCACAAAGCTTTACAACACTCGACTTGCCACCACATACATTTAACAAAAGAATTTATGCAAGGACATACTTGATATGCCTCAGATAAACATGATAAAATCACAACTTGCTTCTTTCCAAAACCCTCCTGATCTAGAATCACATAATGTCATGATCAGGGTCTCAATCGACTTAAGCATGCATGAAACTCATTTATTCACATAACAAATCATGATATATTATCTAACTTCAAGTAAATCAACCATTCCTCAAAGTACATATACCATGACCATATTTCCATCAAAGACATGAATAATATATCAAAAAGGTCATGCCTTAACCATCATAATTCACATCCATCATTATCACATCAAACATAGCATCACTATCTATTGAACATGCTTAATCCATTACTCGACTCTAAATATTCATCTATCCCAACTAAGCACATTTATCATGCTATCATACGTCCATGGATATCATCAATCTCTTTAGATCTTAATTTAGACATCAAGTGTAAGAATTCCCTTACCTCACAACGACCGGATTAACAAGGTCTCGGTGCTGCTATGGTGATCGTCCTGAGTTCATTTGAGAAAAGGAGAAAAGCTGCCTTCTTTGCTCCTCTTGCCCGAATATTGAGAAAGGAGATGAAATCAGCCTCTATGTGGCGTGATTCAAGGGAAGCAAAAGAAAAGAATCAACGGAAGAAAGGAATCAAGAGGTTGAGAGGTCTTTTGCTTACCTTAGGGAGTGCTCGGTATTTTTGGCCTAGGATTGCTCTTGAGTTTTTGAAAATTGTAGAGGAGGTTTGCTAGAATTTTTCGTGTAGTAAGGTTGGATTAGGTGGCTTCTGTGGTTTAGGGTTAGAAGAGTTTGATTTAGGGTTAGATTGCAATGCTAAGAAGGGCTCCTAATGGCTCTAGGTTTCTTTGGTAGCAATGGACAAAAACTGCAACTTGCTGCACTTTTATTGCTGTCAACATTGAGAGGAGTTGAGAGCAGAAGGGAAGGGTTGTGTGTTTTCAAGTTTTTGGCCAAAACAAGAAAGAGTTTGTGTGGGTTTTGACAACCAAATTCTGTGCGAAAGAGGAGTTCTTTGCTCTGCGAAATCTGTGAGCAAAAGAGAGCATTTTCTGGACTGTTTTGACTACTATTCTGTCCACAATTCAGAGAGGGAATAATGAGTGCTTTAGGCGTTGTAATTGGCCAATTCAATAAGGAGTTTTAGTAGGGTTTGAAGTGCAGAATTTCTTGCATTGCATTGAGCAAAGCTGGCCGAAATTCCTATGCACAAGCTAGCCGAAATTTCGGTGCATAAGCTGGCTGAAATTATGGAAATTTTAGTGGATAAAAATTCTAATTTTTGTAGCTAAAGTAATTTGATTTGGTGAGAGGTGTTCTTGGTGATTTGAGCTAGGTTTAGAAGAGTTTGATTGCCCTTGGGATTACAGGATTTTCGTGCAGCTTGTGCATGCACAAGGCTGACCAAAATTGGCAAGACAAGAGGAACAAAATCTGGTTTGTTTAGATTTAGGATAAAGCTTAATTTGCAAGAGGATTTAGGAAAAGATTCCCTAGTATTGGAAGAGTTTGTGTTGAGCTAGAAGTCCTCCAAAGGTGGCGGCACTAAGCTGAAAAAATTTCCAAATTTTTAGCTAGGTTTCTATGTTCAAAATCAACAAGATATCTAACTAGAAATTTTAACAAATTAATTCCAGCTATCTATATAAAATCCGATGAATTAAAAACAAGCTGGAATTTAATTATTCTAGCTAAGGTTTTTCAAAAATTAAAGAGGATAAAAGTTGAAATAATATTAATCTTTATCCTTATAAAAAATCCTTGAATTTAGGAGATAAATATGGAGACTTATCCCCTAAGAAGATGGTGCTGGAATTTTAAAAACGAAAGCTGGGTTTTTCGGCCAAGCATGAGGAAAATCTAGGAAAAAGAATTCAAAAAGAAAGCTAAGATTCGAACTCAGGTCACCAAGGAATAATCACAAAACCTAACCGCTATTCCAAATCAACTCCTATGTTACTATTTCTCTAAGAAATTCTTTTCACCCTAATTCTTATCCCTCCATTTCCTCTACTAAATTTCACCTACAACAATTTCCAATTAATGCAATTACACCATTATTTCCCATCAAATAAATTAAATACAAGAGCTACCTTGAAAATCACATGCACCCATGCAAGAATAATTTTTGAGATAACACATGAAATGTGAAATGCTATACAATGCATGACTTTTACCCCATAGGTCAAAGGTGGTTTTTGGCAAGGTATTACATCCCCTCTCCCTTAAGGGAATTTCGTCCCAAAATTCAGATTCCATACCCTTAGAGCATATCCAGACATTTCTTCTTTAACCATTCCTTGGTTTTCCACGTCGCATCTTGTGCTCCATGATGATCCCAAAGTATTTTTACCATAGGTATCTGCTTGTTCCGAAGAGTCTTAACACTCCGCTCCAAAATCTTGACTGGTTTCTCCATATAACTCAGATTCGGACGCAATTCCAACGGTTCCTCATTAAGCACATGACTTGGATCGAGATTGTACTTCTTTTGCTGAGACACATGGGATACATCATATATCCCAATTAGTCTGTCGGGTAGATCCAATCAATAGGCGACCGACCCAACCTTTTCTATTATTGGGAACGGTCCCAAATACCTAGGACTCAACTTTCCTCCCTTCGGCTGCCTCAATATTCCTCTACTAGGAGTCAGCTTCAAGAACACATGATCACCCATTTCGAACTCCAGTTCCCTCCTCCTATTATCTGTGTAACTCTTTTATCGGCTTTGTACTGCTCTCAGTCTTTCTCTAATCACCTAACCTTATCCGTCATCTCTTGAATACATACTTCACCAGTCTTCCTAATATGCCCCTCTTCTGTCCATCCCTAGTATATCGGTACTTGACATTTCTGCCCATATAATGCTTCATATGGCGCCATCCCAATCGATGCATGATGACTGTTGTAATATGCCAACTCTGCATGCGGTAAACACTCAATCCACTTACCCCCAAAGTCCAAAATACACGCCCGGAGCATATCCTCCAGTATCTGAATAACTCTTTCGGATTGACCGTCAGTCTGTGGATAAGCAGAGGTGCTAAACTTCAATGTAGTAACCAAAGACTCCTGAAACTTATTCCAGAATCTCAAAGTGAACCTGGGATCCCTATCTGATACGATGCTTATCGGTACACTATGCAACCTTATGATTTCTCTTGTATAAGTCAGTGCTAAATTTTCCATCGAGTCCTTTACATTCACCGGTATAAAATGCGCTGTAACCAATCTCTTTTTAAGCTCTTGGAAACTCTTCTCGCACTTCTCGCTCCAAGCAAAAGTAATATCCTTTTTTAATAGCCGCGTCATCGGTGAAGCCAGAGTAGAGAAATTCTTAATGAAACACTGATAGTACCCAGCCAATCCAAGAAAACTTCGTATCTCGATAATATTCTCCAGTTGCTTCCAATTAGCTACGGCATCCACCTTGGCAGGGTCCACCTTGATCCCATCATTGGATATCACATGGCCGTGGAAGAATATTAAGCTTAGCCAAAACTCACATTTACTGAACTTAGCGAAGAGCTTGAATTCCCTCAGCTTTTCCAAAACCAATCTTAAGTGCTCCACGTGATCCTCCGGATTCTTAGAGTAGATTAAGATATCGTCGATGAAGATAACCACAAACTCATCCAAATATGGCTGGAAAACTCGATACATGAAATCCATGAAAATCGCTGGTGCATTAGTTACACCGAACGGCCTTATCACAAATTCATAATGGCCATACCGCATGTTGAAAGCAGTCGTAGGAATGTCTACCTCCTTAATCCTCACCTAGTAGTATCCTTGCCGCAGGTCCAACTTTGAAAAGCAAGCTGCGCCTTGAAGTTGATCAAACAACTTGTCGATTAAGGGTAAAGGGTACCTGTTCTTGATCGTTAAGTTGTTCAGTCCCCGATAATCGATGCATAATTTTTAGGCGCCATCTTTCTTCTTAACAAACAATACTAGTGCTCCCTATAGCAACATACTCAGTCGAATATATCATTACCTCACCAACTTTTCTAGTTGCTCCTTTAATTCCTTCAGTTCTATTGGTGCTATCTGGTAGGGGGTTCTTGACACAGGTTCTGCTCTAAGAATCAAGTCCACGGTAAACTCAACTTTCCGCTCAGGGGGTAAAAAAGTGAGCTTAGTAGGAAAAACGTCTGAAATGTCCTTTACCACCTCAATACTCTCCAAGGTACACTGATCTTTGGGTTTATTCGGAAGATATGCCAAATATTCTGCACATCTGCTCCTAAGCAACTTTCGAGCCTTAGTGCTAGCAATTAAGAATTTTAGTTCCTTTGCCCGCTTACCATTAAATTTAGTCACATCTCGCCCGGGTCTCACAAATTGCACCGTCTTGACCTTGCAGTCAACACGAGCTCCGTGCTTCGATGACCAATCCATGCCCATGATTAGGTCATAATCATCAATGGGCAAAATTATAAGGTCTACTTACAGAATCTCCTTTCCTATCTTAGCTTTACAACTTTCCATTAACTTACCCGTTTCTACCACTCTTCCCAAAAGTGAGCTTACTACTAAGGTATAGGGTAATTCCTTTCCTTCCTAACTTAGATGCGATGCACATACCTTACTTACACAAGAGTGTGTGGATCCTAGTTCTATCAAAACATTAACAAGACGGCCTTTGATAGAAAGGTTACCTTCAATCACTACTGCATCTGCTCCAATTTCTTCCCGGTTCAAGGCAAAGACCTTAGCCTTCACTTGGGGTTTCTGACCTCCCACTCCAGCTGTTCCAGCAGCACCATCTCGGTTGACTCCCTTCAGCTACGTCGGGTCCGTCTACCCAATCTTTAGAGGTTTAGGGCAGGCGTTCCTTAGATGGCCCGAGTCGCCACAGTTAAAGTACCTTCTTACTCCCCCATTGGTCCAGTAGTTCCTCTCGGTGTGTCCACGTTTTCCAAAAAGTCGGCAACTGAGATTACTTTGCATCGGTCTTGACATAGGCACTTGAGGTTGCTTCCCCCAGTTTCCCCACTGCATAGGGCCAGCAAGTCGCTTGTTACTCGGAGGCCTCATTGGTGGTCGAGTCAGTTGAAAAGGCCTACTCACTGGTCGGTATCGATCTTCATTCTCTGTCCAAGAAGCTGCGTCCATGGCGGCTGTGTAGGATGTTGGCGGTGATGGAGCCAATGCCTTTCTCAAATCTGGCCTCAGCCCCTTCACAAACTGTTGGGTTCGCTTCTGCTCCATGTTGACCAAACATCTGCAGTACTTGGACAACTGCATAAACTGGGCTGCATACTGAGCAACTGTCATGCTGCCTTGCTTGAGGGTTTGGAACTCATCCTCCCTTTTCTTAGCCACCTACCGGGGAATGTACTCAGCACGAAAAGCTTCGGTAAAGTTGTCCCATGTCCATTCATGCTCCTCTCTTTCCCAGTCTCTCTGTACCCGTTACCACCATGCTCGCGATGGTCCCCTCAGTCGAAAAGTAGCAAACTTCACCATCCTCTCTTCCACGTATTGTAAAGTAGCAAATATGTCCTCTATTTGTTTGATCCACTACTCGACCTTCTCGTCCTACTCCACTTCCCCCTGGAATGTGGGAGATTGGAATTTTAGAAATCGCTCCAGGGCCTTATTTTCTCTCCACGGTGATCTCTTAGCCACCTTGTCCACTCTCTCTGTCAGATTCTGAAGGATCGAAGCCATCTGGTCAAAAGCCTGACCCATAGTCACATCCCAAGATCTCTCTGAAGCTTCCCCTGGCTCCTGCTGCAAGTGTTCCTCCACATCAGGGGTGAAACGATGCATCCGCTCAAATCCTGGAGTCGACAAACCACTTTCCTGCATAGTTCTACTATGAACGATGGTCCTGCATCTTGGTGCCATCTTTGATCACATTCACTTAAAGTCAGATAGTTACCAAGGGGAGAAGTATGCTCAGGTGCATGATCAGTTAATAATGATATCTACTTATTTCAAAAGAAATCTTGATGATAATATGTAGGGAAAAACCAAGTAATAAATAAAACTCATGCTTTTCATAAAGAATCATACTTTCATGAAGAAAGGGTTATCACATGCGATACCTTTTTATTTAATAAAATAATCGAGCCCTACAAGCAACATGCTTCATTAAAAAGAATCAATGAACAAAAGAATATAGATCCCAAATGAGAGAGAAAATGCCACTAGTCTTCTATACTCTACTTGCTGCTAGAGTCAGCAGAGGCATCTAGATCGTTAGAGGCTGGTTCCACGAGCCACCCCACGGAGCTATCGGGTTTCCCTACATAATCCCTCGCAAAACCCATCGAATCCGCACTCTTACTTGACTGACCTAAATCAACCTCATTGCCCCTCTTGGCTCTCACGGTGGTCTCATAAAACTCATCCAAAGCTAGCTTGATCGCACTCTTAGGTGCAGACCTCTCATCCTCTGAGTCATATAAGTCCAACAATCCCTCTCTCCTCAGCTTAGCATCTACCCCCAGTTCATATTGAGGTGCGCTCCTCTTAGGACTTTCTTCTAGCTTCCCTTTTCACTTATCCTCCATTCCTAAAGCAAGCTGCCTAAGTTCCCTCGCTGTCGAGGTAACTCCATCCCTCAGCCTATGTCCCTCATCACTAGACTCCTTGAGATCATAATAAGTAGAAGTCCTATCAAACTCACCTATCTGCGGGGTCTGGGGAGCCTCCCTTGCCACCTCATCCTCCTTCTCTATCTCGTACATCTCTCCCTCGCTCTCATTATCACCCTCATCCCCAAGCTCGTCTGCCTCTCCTTCATTCAGCTTCGCCATCCCCTCATTTTCCTCAGCCACACTGGCAAGCTCACCTACCTCGCCCTCATTATCCCCATCATACTTACCTATGTCCCCATCAATCCCCATCTCTGCCTCAACAACCAAGTCATCTAGAATAGGCGGCTCATGCCCCATCTCGTCCAACCAACCTCCCTCAGGCTCTGTCTTCGAATCAGATGAGGGTGGTTCTGCTACAGGTAGTGGGGCAGGTGGATTCCCGCAACCAGTGGGCCAGTCTTTGACAGCCGATACAACTCTCTTGACCATCCAATAAACAAAATGCACAGATTAGAACCAGATCAAAATACTTAAGGAATAGAAATCCAGCATTTCAAATAATTGCCTAAACCTAAGCTCTGATACCATTTGTAACACTCCCTACTACGTACCCTAAAAAGGGCGGGGATATCACCCTGTCCCGAGGACAAGGGGTCTTTAAAACGAGGTGCACTAACATAAAGTCAAATCAAATATATCAAACATAGATAAATAAAGGAAAACTTCTATTATATCAAGCTCAAACTGGAGCAAAACTAAATAAAAACAAACATCTGATCCAGAAGCATAAATCAACAATTGTCTCTCGAACCTAAAAGAAATAACATAAGCTTCAACTATTACACATCCTGCTTGCTCAACATAATCAATCTCCTGAAAACATGATATGAAATAGTAAGTGGTGGATCGATTGACCAAATCAGCTCACTTCATACCAGTAAATGTAAGAGATTCTATAGAGAAGTTGGCTCAGACCTATGTGCGATAAATAGTCTGACTGCATGGAGAACCTTCAGATATTAGAGGATATACTGGAGAAAATCTTTTGGGTTTCAGGGATAAGTGGATCGAATGTGTGTCGTATGCGAAGTTATCGAATAATAATAGTTATCAAGCTTCAATTGGGATGGCTCCATATGAGGCACTATATGGGCGCAAGTGTCAGGTACCACTCTATTGGAGTTGGTCAGAAGATGGTCATATAAGCAAATTCGGGAAAGTCTGTGTTCTGAAAATGTTACACAAGGTCAAGTTAATCAGGGAAAGGTTGAAGGTAGCTCAGAGCCAACAAAAGAGCTATACAGACAATAGGCGGAGGGAGTGGGAATTTCAAGTAGGAGACAGTGTATTCCTGAGATTGACGCTGAATAGAGGAATCTTGAAGCATCTAAAAGGTGGGAAGCTGAATCCGATGTATTTGGGACCGTTCCCCGTAAAGGAGAGGATTGGGCCGGTAGCATATCGATTGGACTTGCCAGATGGATTGACGGGAATTCATGTCGTGTTTCATGTGTCATAGCTGAAGAAGTACAATGCCGATCCCGGTTATGTTATGAATAATGAGCCGTTGGTGTTGCAACCCGACCTGAGCTATAGGTAGAAACCCGTGTGAATATTGGACCGCAGAATCAAGACACTCCGGAACAAGCAGATACTGATGGTAAATGTGCAGTGGGAGCATCATGGTACGCAAAATGCCACCTGGGAAACAGAAGAGTGGGTAAAGTGGAAGTATCCCGATCTGAGATAAAGGTAAGCCTGAATTTTGGGGCGAAATTCTACTAAGGAGGGGAGGATGTGAAACCCAACCAAAACCAACCCTAGAGTAAGGGGATCAGATGTATATCATATTTTCTTGCATGCATAAATATATTTTTGAATGATTTTATGTACTTTGGATTCATTATTTATAGTCTAGAAGGCTCAATTATGCTTATTGAGTAGGAAGGGCAAAATGGTAATTTTGCTTGAAGTTAAAATAGGGAGGTAGCTTGAGGGTTAAATAGGAAAAATATTTAGGAGAGAAAATAAGAATAAGAGTTGTTGTGGTTTAGTGGTTAGAGTTTTGGAATAAATCCTTAAGGTATTGAGTTCAAATTCCATCCTTCAAGTTTTAGCATGATTAATTTTTATTTTAGATAAGTAGGCTATTTTTGGCCCCTGCTTGCCATAGGGAGGAGTAGGAGTGTTATCCTAGGGGAGGCATGAAAGGAAAGTCCTAATCCTACTCTTGTGCCCTACAAAATTTCTTAAGGGATTCATACCCTTTTTGCTCTCTAGCTTACCCTAATTCTTTATCAATTAAGTTGCTCAATTTATCCAAGCCATTTTATTTCCAGAAAATTACAGCAAGCTTCCTTGATCTTGGAGTTTTGAAAATGTGTACGTGAGGATAGCATATTGACTGAAAATGGGGAAGGGGTTATGGAAGGATTTCAAGAGAATTAATCTTCATGGTTAAACCTTCAAACTCCACCTTATTAGTGATCATCTTCTTCATGTAGCAAATCTGGAAAATTTTTCCAGCTTCTTGGTCGCTCTAATTTTCAAAATCTTTAGCCACCTTTCTATCTCAAATACTGCCAGAAATATAGCCAATTCACTCAGCTTGATGACTGAAAACTTTGGCCAAAATTCGGATTGCACAAAGTTGTGCAAACCAGAGAAAAATTCTGGGCAGAATTCACAGCATAACAGTCCAAAAACCAAGTTGTTTCTTCTAGCCTTCAAACCAGTAATTCATCTCTGTCTTTCCTCCATAAAGAAAGCTGGAAACTAGCCTTACAGTACCCTCCAATACTCCTTCAAACCAGATGCATGTCAGCTGGCGCATAGCAAAAGAAACTACACGAAATTCTAGCAAATCCTTCGAGTGATCAACCAGAAATTCCAGATTTGTTTCCTCTTCACCCTTATCTGAAACGCACTCCAATTCTCTGTAAAACCAACACTAGTCAGCCGTGAACTGAACTTCATCATCCCCTCCATTGGTCTGCATGAATGAAGCTCCTTGGCTACCCCTGAAATTAATCCATCAATCACTACAATCAAACGTTCCATTGGAATTCAAAATTCCAGCAAATTACTCCATGAAAACCTCCATGGTTTAAGCTTCAAACAACCAGAAAATCTTCCACCCTTACACTCTCAATTTTGGCCATTCCATAACCCATTTGAACATCATTCATCTCAGCAAAATCCTAGCCAAACCAGTCGGCCATTGAAGCTATCAAAGACCTCCATCAACCAAGCTATTCTTACCATATTTGCTTATTCACTCCCTAAATTATTCCTTTTGAATTTCAAACAACCAGCATTCCTTCTTCTCCCAAATCTGAAAATTCAATCACCAGAATTTCCATAGCCATTCGGCCAACCCTTTCCAACCAATTTTCATCCAGCTTCTCTCCATTCTCTCCATTCTCTTCATTTCTCCAAGAACACCAAGAACACACACCACCATTCTCTAAGCCTAGGACCACTTTAAATACCTTAAATCTTTTCCAAAAACACCAAATCACACCTACTCATCCTCTAGAATCCATTTTTGCAATTTATAACATCAAACGCTGGAATCAAGGTTCTACTATCGGATCAATGAACGAGAATTTTCTTGAAGACTCAAGAACACTCTAAAGGTAAACATGAGCAATTATCTCCATCTTCTTTCCTCTTTGAACTTTAATGAAATACACTAATAATCTCTCTCTCTCTCTCTCTCTCTCTCTCTCTCTCTCTCTCTCTCTCTCTCGCCGAAATGGTTACTCCAACCATGGTCATTTTCACTTCTTTCTTCTCGGCCGGATCAAGTCTTCCAAGCGTGTGGACTCTCATAAGACTTCTTCAAGGTACTCATCATTTGAGTATGTCTCTTTAACACTCTCATTAATTCTAAAATCATACCTTTTAGATGTTGTTGGGAAAAGGATGGAATATAATTGGAGATTGAGTATGTGTTTATATGATGGAGTTGGGATTAAAGCACAAGGATGTTTTGTCTTGGTTGAGTTTTATGATGTTTTGGGTTTGTTGCATGCTCTTCATGTCGTAAGTTAGTGTGGATGATTAAGTATGATAGATATTATGTCACCTTTGGTGAATAGGGTTTTATGTTCTTGTATTCTTGTTGAAGCTATGAATATGACTATGTTTAGTGGAGTTTGGATCATGTGTTGGTAGATCTGGATCTATGCTTTTATTCATGATTTGGATGGTTTGTTGTTTGGTGTAGAGTTTATGTTCATGATCATGGTTAGCAATAGGAAAATTATGATCATGGCCTTGTTGATTCTAAATTATTTAAGTTAGCTAATTTTATTACATTAATAAAAATTAATAATATACTTTCTTCTAATGGTTTCAAAACCCTAGGAAGATTTGGAATTGGGCTGATATATGAAATAATGATATTTTAGCCAAATAGATTATGTCTTTTATTAAAAATAAAATATATAAATATTATATATAATAATATTGTTAAATAAAGCCTTTTATATAAATAATCATATTTGATAAAATATTAATCTTGTAAGTCATATATTCATAAATACTAATAGAATTTATTTATTAGCCTTTTAATCAAAACATATTAACATTTACTTATTATTAATTTTATTTACCAATTATTTTCTAACTAATAATCATAAATAGATTATTATTTTAAATAATATCATCTAGGACCTCGGACCCTTCATCAAATAAACCCTAGTTTTTTTATTACAAGATTTAAACCTACAACTTTTTAGTAACTATTTCACAAACCCTAGTTATTTTATTATCAAGCTAGATTTATTTTATCAAATCCTTTTCGATTATCTAGCTTTATAGGTTGGAACACTAGGGTCATGATTGTAGAAAGTTGAACTAGGATTATTTATGGAAGCCAATTTGGCTTAAGTTTAATTATGGCTTGTGTTTCCCCAGGCGGGGTTAGGTCAGCTTTCGAAAATCTTTGATTTAGCTCAAGCAAAGGATTAGGTAAGCTTCTGCATAAAACCTATTTGATGTAAAAAGGTCTCTATAGCAAGCCAAATGTGAAGTGTGTGAACACTCAATTTTGTAAAAGCAATTGAGGACTATTCCCTTTCTTATTTCAATCACATAAATTATCTGAAAACCAACAAGCAGTTTTTCTCAAACACTAAACCCTTTCTAAAACCAATTTTGACATAAACTTTGGAAACCCTTCATTGCCATTTCCAAGTACAGTAATGTTTTATTAATTTTATCCCAAGTGGGATAACCAATGTTGAGTACTCAATAAGGGTAGGCTAGTGGTACTAGTATTGAAGAGCAGGAGTGAGTCTTCTAGGAGAAGGCCAGCTCCGGAAGATGAACTCAACTTGGTAAAGCGACAGTACTACTTGGTCATGCCGGTCCAAGCTAGCAAGTTTCAGTCATGTGGATTGTGTGTTGCCGGAATTGGCAACCGGTTTTGTTTAGGTGTAGAGAAGGAGAAGTATCTTACCCGGTAGGCCATACATCTACCTTTTGTCAGTCTGCACAAAGTGTGGCATTCTCACTGTTGTATGGTTATGGGGCCCAATGTGTGGTAACCTCTGGCCGTCCTTTTGAGTGTTTGTGTTTATTGCGTACGTGTATGGTTTGAAAAGATGAAAACACCACTCTTGATTGTCAACAATGTTTAATACTTGCCAGTACTTTTTCTTAAGAAGTTCTACAACTTGTATTCATGAACTGTTTTATCTGGACACTCAAAGCACACACGGACTTACTGAGATTTTTATCGCATCACCCTTTTTATCATGATTTCAGGTTGATCCTGCTGTGGGGATAAGTAGCTAGTTGTTGCCTGCTTGGAAGATGTTGTGTTATTTATTTTTTGTAATACTTTGAGAGATGACAGTAAGTAATTTATTTTTGGATTTGTTCTTGAATTTTTGGGTGTAATAAGTTTTTAATTTCAATGTATTATTTTATTTTTGTTGTGTGACCTGGTTATAAAGACCCCTTGTCCTTTGGACGAGACGACATCTCCGGCCTTGTTGGGCCTAGGTAGTGGGGTGTTACAAGTGGTAACAGAGACTAGGTTTAGGCAAATATAGATAGTATATGTTCTATTTATTTAAGTTCAAATCCTTTATCTAACCTATCTTGTTTATGCTGTAGGATAGTTAGAATGCTTAGAACTATGAGGAAGCGGCAACAATGGCATCCTCATATCCCTATCTACCCAGAAGACCTTCCAGTACCTCAGCTTGCTCCTTAGCCAGTTATTCCTTTGTAAGATAGCAGTGATGATGAGGTTCTGATCAATGAGCCATCCCCAATACCTGTGATAGATTTGAGTTCTGACAGTGAAGTTGAGGAGATAGATATGGAGTATGTCCCCCACCCTCCTAGTCCTATAGTTGATTTGTCAGCTGATAGTGATGATTCGGGGGAGATAGATTATGAATCTCCACCTAAGCCTTCCTTCATTCCTCTACCCAACCAGATTGAGACTAGGGAGAGTTCTAGGCGACTCGGGAAGGAACCAATTGAGGGGTTTACAAGTAGGGTTGGGATAGACTTCTCTAAGAACTCTAGGGGATGGTTGTATGAAACTGATCTTGAAGATTCTGATGAGGACTAGATGATCAAGATGTTTATTTATTATTTTTTGTAAACTCCTATGTTAAGGATTTCCTTTCTGTTTACTGTTTTCATTTCAAACTTATGCAAATAAGAGTACTTGAGTACTCTAAGATTTGAGCAAAATTTATGAGCAATTCTTTAAACAAACTTGCATATGATTTTCTTTTACTTATATCTGACTGTGAATGCATGCTCAACTAAAATGATTTAATCATTGAATGCATAAACTTATCATTTGGGTATGGTTTAGAATGGCACCCATGTGCCTTGTAGCTTCATCAAGCAGGAGAATTCCGAAAGCAAATCATGTGGCACCAGAAGTTTAGACAACCCAGATGCAATCACCCAATCGGGGTAATGTAAGTGAACTAGATATGGAAATAGGGTCTGAAGCACCAGTTGAAGTGACGATGGGGTAAGCATTTAGTAAGATGGAAGAGATTCTGCAAACCCTGATGAGCGGAGAAATGCCAAAGGAGAGGATATAGCATTGGAGTGGTTTTTGAAATTTCAGCCACCCAACTTTTTGGGTGAAGCTGAGCAAGATTAGAAAGCTGGGCAATAGATCAAACAGATGAAAGACATATTTGCTACGCTCCAATACACTGAGGAGCAAATAGTTAAGTTTACTGCATTCCGTTTGAGGGGCCCAACTCAGGCATTTTAGCAGCGAGTTCAAGACAACTGGGAGATAGTTGATTAGGAATAGACGTGGTCCAATTTTGTTGAAGCATTTAGGACTGAGCATATTCCCCAGTAGATAGTGGAAAAGCGGGAGGACAAGTTGCAAATTTTAAAGCAAGGGAGTATGACAGTAGCCCAGTACGCAGCACAGTTCACCCAGCTATCAAAGTACTGCAAGAAGGTAGTGGACACCGAACAGAATAGGACGAGGCAGTTTATCAAGGGATTGAGGCAGGAATTGAGGAGGGCGTTGGCACTTTTTCCACTAACGACCTATTCGGGGGCCGTGGACGCAACTACCAGGATAGAATATGAGGACCGCAGTAGGATGGCATTGAGACCCTTCCAGCCGCCAAGGCAACCTTAGGGACACTTCCAGAGGCAGCAATTTAACAAATGCCCCGCCAACCAGTAGTGGCAGAATCAGGGAAAGAAAGCCCGGACAGCACCGGCTGGTCCTAGACAGAATCTTCTGTTATGCCGGCAGTATGGGAAAGAGGCCACAAAGAGAAGAACTGTTGGTCCAAAGGAGGTGAACGGAAATGTTATCATTGCGGCGACCCGAACCATTTGTGGAACGCCAGCCATAAACTGCACCGAGTCTGGCAAGGAAATCCGGCTCAAAATCTAGGACCCAATAGAGCCAATGCCATGGGAGCATCCGGAAGTGGAGCACCAAAGCCTCAAGTGAAAGCCAAGGTATTCGCTCTCAATAGGGAGGAGGTTGGAACCGATGCAGCAGTAGTGGAAGGTACGTTTACTATTCAAGGTCGCTCCGTTAGTGCATTGATAGACCCCGGATCTACTCATTCATATTTAAACAAGATCTGTTCATGTCATTTGGGTTGGGATGGAGTAGGGCCACCATTAATCTTATTGGTAAGTACACCTTTGGGGAAGATGGTGCAAGCGGATCGGTACGTGCAAAATTGTAAAATTGATGTGGGGAGAGAAAGCTTGGAGGGAGATTTGATAGTGTTGGATATTGATGATTATAATTTAATATTGGGAATGGATTAGCTAGCAAGGCATGGGGCTAGGGTAGATTGTAAAAATAAATCAGTCCAGTTCATTAGACCGAGTTGTGATGTGTTGGAATTCAATGGCAAGAGAGTGAAGGAATTAAAGTATTTGATAGCTGAGGCTAAGGCCCAAAAGTTGTTGAAGCAAGGATGTCAAGGGTATTTGGCTTATGTGATATACAAGACAAATGACCAGTGCACCCTGGAGGACACCGAGGTACTAAAAGATTTTTCCGATGTGTTCCCCGCAGAACTCATTTCTCTACCTCCCAGCCAAGAAGTTGAATTTACCATTGACCTAGTTCCAGGGGCAGAACTAGTATCTTAAACCCCATATCGGATGGCACCAGCAGAGCCTAAAGAACTGAAGGAGCAGTTAGAAGAGTTAGTGAAGCAAGGCTACATCAGACCTAGCATGTTGCCCGGGGGAGCACCTGTGCCATTTGCAAAGAAGAAGGACGGGACTCTAAGACTGTGTATCGACTATCGGGGCTTGAACAATCTGACGATCAGAAACAAGTATCCCCTACCGTTGATTGATGAGCTGCTCGACTAGTTACAAGGATTTAGTTGCTACTCCAAACTGGACTTAAGACAAAGGTACTATTAAGTGCGGATAAAAGAGGAGGATACCCCCAAGACGGCCATCAACACCAGGGATGGATATTACAAGTTCGTGGCAATACCATTTGGGGTAACCAATGCTCCAACAGTATTTATGGATTTAATGCATCAAGCGTTTTGACCCTATTTAGACAAGTTCATGGTGGTCTCTGTTGATGACATCCTAATTTATTCTAAGAGTCCGGAGGAGCATGCATAATATCTCAAGTTTATATTGGAGAAGCTACGGGAGCACAAGCTTTTTTTCAAGTTTAGCAAACGTGAGTTTTGGCTGGATAGTGTAGCTTTTCTTGGCCACATGGTGACCAAGGAGAGAATCAAGATAGACCCAGCAAAGGTTGAGGCAGTGTCAAACTGGAAGAAACCGGAGAATATCACTAAGATTCAAAACTTCTTGGGATTGGCAGGTTACTATAGAAGGTTCATCAAAGGGTTTTCAACGCTCACATCGCCTATGACCCGTCTGCTGAGAAAAGATGTTCTATTTGTTTGGAGTGAAAAATGTGAGAAGAGCTGAAGTGAAGATCGATGACAGCACCAGTGTTGAGTCTGCCAGAGGGGGATAAACTATACGCGCTATATACTGATGCTTCGAAGGAAGGATTGGGAGCAGTTTTGATGCAAGACCGAAGGGTGATTGGCTATGCTTCTCGAAAGTTGAGGCCTCATGAAGTCAATTATCCCACGCATGATCTATTGTGTAGCAGCCATTGTGTTCGCCCTAAAGAGCCTGAAATACATATTCACCCAGAAGGATTTGAATCTAAGACAACAAAGATGGATGGAATTTTTGGAAGAGTACCGTTGTCCAATCAACTATCATCCTGGGAAGCCCAACGTTGTTGCTGATGCCCTGAGTAGAAAAGTAAGTACGGCCAGGCTAAGAATGCAAGAGATTCAAGTGGTTCAGGATGTGTTGGACAGAAGAGCAGAAGTGCAAGGAGACAAAATTGTTGTTAGCAACCTGAAGCTAATACCAGAACTAAGGCGGGAAATTATTGAAGCCCAGTAAAGTAATGCAGAATTTCAGCTTTTCAAGGACAAGGAACTTAAATGGCAAGGCAGTGAATTCCAGCAAGATGAGGCAGGAGTTTTGTATTTCAGGGATTGGTTGTGTATGCCCGGAGAGCTTCAATTGAAGGACAGGATATTGGAAGAAGCGCAAAACAGCAAGTTCGCCATTCATCTGGGGGGAAGTAAAAATGTACCAGGGTTTGAAATTGGCCTATTCATAATCCGGAATGAAGCGGGATGTGGTTAAATATGTCTCGATATGTCTCACCTATCAAAAGGTCAAAGCAGAGCATAAGAAGTCAGCAAGACTGTTACAACCGTTGCCAGTACCTGAACGGAAGTGGGAGGAAGTGACCATGGATTTTGTAACTGGACTTCCTATATCAAGGACCCAGAAGGACTCTATATGGGTAGTGGTGGATCGACTGACCAAATCAGCTCACTTCATACCAGTGAATGTAAGAGATTCTATGGAGAAGTTGGCTCAGACCTATGTCCGAGAAATAGTCTGACTGCATGGAATACCTTCGAGTATTGTGTCTGACCGAGACCCGAGGTTTACCTATCGTTTTTGGGGCAAGTTTCAAGAAGCAATGGGGTCGAGTCTGAGGTTTAGTATGACGGCGCATCCGCAAACCGATGGGCAGTCAGAAAGGGTTATTCAAATATTAGAAGATATGCTGAGAGCGTGTGTTCTGGATTTTGGGGATAAGTGGATCGAATGTGTGTCGTATGCGGAGTTTTCGTATAATAATAGTTATCAAGCTTCAATTAGGATGGCTCCGTATGAGGTACTATATGGGCGCAAGTGTCAGGTACCACTGTACTGGAGTTAGTCAGAAGATGGTCATATAAGCAAATCTAAGGAAGTATGTGTTCAGGAAAAGTTAGACAAAGTCAAGTTAATCAGGTAAAGGTTGAAGGCTGCTCAGAGCTGACAAAAGAGCTATGCAGACAACAGGCGGAGGGAGTGGGAATTTCAAGTAGGAGACAGTGTATTCCTGAGATTGACGCCGAATAGAGGAATCTTGAAGCATCCAAAAGGAGGGAAGCTGAATCCGAGGTATTTGGGATCGTTCCCGATAAAGGAGAGGATTAGGCCGGTAGCATTGATTGGACTTGCCAGATGGATTGATGGGAATTCATGACGTGTTTCATATGTCACAGCTGAAGAAGTACAATGCCGATCCCGGTCATGTTTTGAATAATGAGCCGTTAGTGTTGCAACCTGACCTGAGCTATGGGGAGAAGCCCATGCGAATATTAGACCGCAGCATCAAGACTCTCCGGAATAAGCAAATACCGATGGTAAATGTGCAGTGGGAGCATCATGGTACGCGAGAGGCCACCTGGGAAACAGGAAACAGAAAAGTGGGTAAAGTGGAAGTATCCCAATCTGAGATAGAGGTATGCCTGAATTTCGGGAGGAAATTCTCCTAAGGAGGGGAAGATGTGAAACCCCATCCAAAACCAACCCTAGAGTAAGGGGGTCAGGATGCATATCATATTTTCTTGCACGTATAAATATATTTTTGAATGATTTTATGTGCTATGGATTCGTAATTTATAGTCTAGAAGGCTCAATTGTGCTTATTGAGTATGAAGGGCAAAATGGTAATTTGCTTGAAGTTAAAATAGAGAGGTAGCTTGAGGGCTAAATAGGAAAAATATTTACGAGAGAAAATAAAAACAAGAGTTGTAATGGTTTAGTAGTTATAGTTTTTGGATTAAATCCTTGAGTTCTTGAGTTCAAATTCCATCCTTTAAGTTTTAGCATGATTAATTTTTATTTTAGATAAGTAGGCTATTTTCGGCCCTTGCTTGCCATAGGGAGGAGTAGGAGTGTCCTAATGCCACTCTTATGCCCTATAAAAATTCTTAAGGGATTCATACCTTTTTTGCTCTCTAGCTTACCCTAATTCTTTATCAATTAAGTTGCTTAATTTATCCAAGCCATTTTATTTCCAGAAAATAACAGCAAGCTTCCTTGATCTTGGAGTTTCAAAAATGTGTATGTGAGGATAGCATATTGACTGAAAATAGGGAAGGGGTTATGGAAGGATCCCAAAAGAATTAATCTCCATTGTTGAACCTTCAAACTCAACCTTATAAGTGATCATCTTCTTCATGTAGCAAATCTGGAAAATTTTTCCAGCTTCTTAGTCAATCCAATTTTCAAAATCTTCAGCCACCTTTCTCATTCAAATACTGCCAGAAAAATAGCCAATTCACTCACTGGCGACTAAAAACTTTGTCCAAAATTCGGACTGCTAAAAGCTTTGCAAAACAGAGAAAAATTCTGGGCAGAATTCGAAGCGTAACAGTCCAAAAACCAAGTTGTTTCATCTAGCCTTCAGACCAGTAATTCATCTCTGTCTTTCCTCCACAAAGAAGGTTGGAAACCAGCCATACAGCACCCTCCAATACCCCTTCAAACCTGCTACAAGTGGGCTGGAGCATGCCAGAAGAAACTTCACGAAATTCCAACAAATCTTCAAGTGATCAACCAGAAATTCTAGATTTGTTTCCTCTTCACCCTTATCTGAAACGCACTCCAATTTTCTATAAAACCAACACTAGTCAGCCGTGAACTGAACTTCATCATTCCCTCCATTGGTCTACACGAATGAAGCTCCATGGCTACCCCTGAAATTAATCCATCAATCACTACAATCAAGCCTTCTATTGGAATTCAAAATTCCAGCAAATTACTCCATGAAAACCTCCATGGTTTAAGCTTCAAACAACCAGAAAATCATCCACTCTTACACTCTGAATTTCGGCCATTCTATAACCCATTCAAACATCATTCATTTCAGCAAAATCCCAACCAACCAGTCGGCCATTGAAGCTATCAAAGACCTCCATCAACCAAGCTATTCTTACCATATTTACTCCCTTAATTCGCTCCCTAAATTATTCCTTTTAAATTTCAAACAACCAGCTTTCCTTCTTCTCCCTATTCCGAAAATTCAATCACCAGAATTTCCATAGACATTCAACCAACCCTATCCAAGCAATTTTCATCCAACTCCTCTCCATTCTCCCAATTCTCTCCATTTCTCCAAGAACACACACCACCATTCTGTAAGCCTAAGACCACTTTAAACACCTTCAATCTTCTCCAAAAACTTCAAATCACATCTACTCATCCTTTAGAATCATTTTTTGCAATTTATAACATCAAACGCTGAAATCAAGGTTCTACAATCGAATCAAAAAACCAAAATTTTCTTGAAGACTCAAGAACACTCTCAAAGTAAACGTAAACGATTATCTCCATCTTCTTTCCTCTTTGACCATTAATGAAATATACTAATAATCTCTCTCTTCTCTTCTCTCTCTCTCTCTCTCTCTCTCAGCCGAAATGGTTACTCCAACCATGGCCATTTTCTCTTCTTCCTTCTTGGCCGGATTAAGTCTTCCAAGAGTGTGGACTCTCTTGAGACTTCTTCAAGGTAGTCATCATTCGAGTATGTCTCTTTAACCCTCTCCTAAATTCTAAAATAATGCCTTTTAGATGTTGGGAAAAGGATGGAATATAATTGGAGATTGAGTATGTGTTTATATGATGGAGTTGGGATTAAAGTAAGAGGATGTTTTGTCTTGGTTGAGTTTTAGGATGTTGTAGGGTTTGTTGCATGCTCTTCATGTCGTAAGTTAGTGTGGATGATTAAGTATGATAGATATTTTGTCACCTTTAGTGAATAGGGTTTTATGTTCTTGTATTCTTGTTGAAGCCATGAATATGACTATATTTAGTGGAGTTTGGATCATATGTTCGTAGATGTGGATCTATGCTTTTATTCATGATTTGGATGGTTTGTTGATTGGTGTAGAGTTTATGTTCATGATTATGGTTAGCAATAGGAAAATTATGATCATGACCTTGTTGATCCTAAATTATTTAAGTTAGCCAATTTTATTACATTAATAAAAACTAACACTATATTTTCTTCTAGTGATTTCAAAACCCTAGGAAGATTTGGAATTGGGCTGATATATGAAATAATGATATTTTAGCCAAATAGATGATGTAATTTATTAAAAATAAAATATATAAATATTATATATAATAATATTATTAAATAAAGCCTTTTATATAAATAATCATATTTGATAAAATATTAATCTTGTAAGTCATATATTCATAAATACTAATAGAATTTATTTATTAGCCTTTTAATCAAAACATATTAACATTTACTTATTATTAATTTTATTTACCAATTATTTTCTAACTAATAATTTTTAATAGATTATTATTTTAAATAATATCATCTAGGACCTCGGACCCTTCATCAAATAAACCCTAGTTTTTTTATTACAAGATTTAAACCTACAACTTTTTAGTAACTATTTCACAAACCCTAGTTATTTTATTATCAAGCTAGATTTATTTTATGAAATCCTTTTCGATTATCTAGCCTTAAAGGTTGGAACACTAGGGTCATGATTGTAGAAAGTTGAACTAGGATTATTTATGGAAGCCAATTTGGCTTAAGTTTAATTATGGCTTGTGTTTCCCCAGGCGGGGTTAGGTCAGCTTTGGAAAATCTTTGATTTAGCTCAAGCAATGATTAGGTAAGCTCCTGCATAAAACCTATTTAATGTAAAAAGGTCGCTATGGCAAGCCAAAAGTGAAGTGTGTGAAGACTCATTTTTGTAAAGGAAATTGTGGACTATTCCCTTTCTTATTTCTATCACATAAATTATTTGAAAACCAACAAGTAGTTTTTCTCAAACACTAAACTCTTTCTAAAACCAATTTTGACACAAACTTTGGAAACCCTTAATTGCCATTTCCAAGTACAGCAATGTTTTATCAATTTTCTCCCCAGTGGGATAACCAATGTTGAGTACTCAATAAGGGTAGACTAGTGGTACTAGTTTTGAAAAGGAAGAGCGAGTCTTTTGGCAGGAGGCCACCTCCATAAGATGAACTCAACTTGGAAAAGCGACAGTACTACTTGGTCATGCTGGTCCGAGCAAGCAAGTTTCAGTCATGTGGACTGTGTGTTACCGGAATGGACAACTAGTTTTTGTTTAGGTGTAGAAAAGGAGGAGTATCTTACCCGGTAGGCCGTACACTTACCTTTTGTCAGTCTGCACATAGTGTAGTATTCTGACCATTGTATGGTTATGGGGCCCAACATGTGGTAACCCATGGCTGCCCTTTTGAGTGGTTGTGTTTATTGTGCACTTTTATGGTTTGAAAAGAAAAAACGCCACTCTTGGTTTTTAACATTGTTTAATGCTTGCCAGTACTTTTTCTTATGAAGTTCTACCACTTGCATTCATGAACTGTTTTATCTGGACACTCAAAGCACACACAGACTTACTAAGATTTTTATCTCATCACCCTTTTTATCATGATTTCAGGTCGATCCTGCTGTGGGGATGAGTAGCTAGTTGTTGCCTGTTTGGAAGATATTATGTTATTTATTTTATGTAATGCTTTGAGAGATGATAGTGAATAATTTATTTTTGGATTTGTTCTTGAATTTTTGGGTTGTAATTAGTTTTTAATTCCAATGTATTATTTTATTTTTGTTGTGTGACCTGGTTATAAAGACCCCTTGTCCTTTGGACGGGGTGACATCTCCGGTCTTATTGGGCCTAGGTAATGAGGTGTTACACAAAGCCTAAGAAATTCAAGAAGAGAAAGGTCCGTAATAATGCAGTGGCCCAGCCCAAAGTATCTGGTCAGGCCAAGCCCAATGGGAAGCCCAAAGGTAAATGCTTCAAGTGTGGTAAGAAGGGGCATTGGAAGAAAGATTGTCTGGACTTCTTAGCTAAGTCTACTTCAGGTATTAGTTTATACCTAAAGTCTATTTTGATGGTTGGATCAACATCTTCCTAGATAGTTGATTCTAGAGCCACTAACCATGTCTATAACTCTTTGCAGGAGTTCACAAGGATAAGGAGACTCAGTAAGGGTGAGCATGAACTTCAAGTAGGCAATAGAGCAAGAATATGGGCTAAAGCAGTAAGAGATCTTGAGCTTATTTTTTATTGTAATAGAAAGTTAATTTTAAAAGATATTTTATATATTTTTTATTTTAAACAGAATTTAATTCCATTTTCTAAATTGATAAATCAAGGATATTCTATTTCTTTCCATTATAGTGTTCTCATTAATAGAGATGGTAATTTATTTTGTAAAGGAAACATGTATGGAAATCTCTTTTATATACATCCTATTAGAAATTAAGTGAACAATATTCAAACTGAACTTGATACTAAAAAGAGCAAGGCCATATCAAATGACTCGTATTTGTGACATCTAAGATTGGGACATATAAATCCCAATCGAATTCAGAGGCTAATCCATAATGGGCCTTTCAGTTCACTGAGATTGGAAGAATGGCCTTAGTGTGAATCTTGCCTTAAAAGGTAAAATGACTAAAAGGTCTTTTACCAAAAAGGCAAATAGAGCCGTGAAAATACTAGCCGCAATTCATACGGATGTGTTAGTGTTATGCCTTAGAGACAATCATTTATACATTGTATATGACACATTTTATTTTAATAAAAGGCATTATTTATCTTACAGTATCTTTTGTTTACTTTTGTGTAAAAAAACTATTAGATAAAGTCCCTAGTACAACACTGTGTTAAGGAAATCATGATATGAGATTCATACTGCATTGTATAGTGTTAGTACATAAATAGTCCCTAGTCGTAGTATTAATGAGATAGGACATCATTAATGTGTTAAGACTAGCATGTGTTAGACATCCTGATTTGATCAGGCGGTTTTTCTCATATCGTGAGTATTTAGCTACTCAAAGTTAACATGTGGATGCTTGTTAATTGAACAATTACATTAGATGACCTAGCTATAAGATAATCACATGGATAACTATTTAGTGCCAGTGATATAATCTCAATATAGCGAACATGCAAGTATCCTTAGACTTGAGATCTCCAAGGTACTTTGTTTGCTGAGCATTGTACTTTAATTCCAATCTCTAGAGCCAGATCGAAGGCCGCCTATGGGATGAATATTGGGTACATTATAAGGTAAGCGAAAGTAGTTGAAAGGGTCAATGAAGGATTCACTACTCCTAATAGAAGGGGTGAATATCTCATGGCCACTGGTAAGAATTACTACTCGAGAAGTCCTTGGCCAAGGCGACTGTGTATTGGAAACAGTTCCAATTGATACATATCTAGAGTAGTGGGTACCTGATAAAAATACTATTATATTCGGGCCAGAATTAATATTATATATATATATATATATATATATTGGAGGAAGTTGGCACTAACTCTGTACTCCATACCGAATGAAATATTGTAACACCCCACTACCTAGGCCCGCCAGGGCCGGGGATATCGCCCCGTCCAAAGGACAAGGGGTCTTTATAACTAGGTCACACAAATGAAATAGCGGAAAATAAATGATACTTGAACTTAAAATGTATTACATCCCAAAATAAATATCAGACCAAGAATAAATCCCAAAATACCAAAAGTAAATCCATAATAAAATTTATCCACTCTCATCTCCCCAAAGTACTACACAAAATAAATTATCACAAAATATTCCAAGGCAGGCAATATCTAGCTACTCATCCCCACAGCAAGATTGACCTGAAATCATGATAAAAATGGCGATGAGACAAAAATCTCAGTAAGTCCGTGTGTGCTTTGAGTGTCGAGTGAAAACAGTTCGTGAATGCAAAGTATAAAATCTTTATAAAAGAAATATTGGCAAGCAATAAACATTTAGTTAAAATCAAGAGTGGTGTTTTTGGCTTTTCCAACCATACATAATCAATAAAATCAATCACTCAGAAGAAATGATCATGGCTTACCACACGTTGGGCCCCATAACCAGTCAGAATGCCGACACTTTGTGCAGACTGACAAAAAAGGTAGGTGATCGGCCTACCGGGCAAGATACTCCTCCTTCTCTATACCCAAACAACAACTAAGTGTCCATTCTAGGCAAAATATAGTTACTTGATTGAAAAATAAACTTCTACCTCAGACCGACACAACCTACTAGATTGACACCTTATCCGGGCAGGACTCACCCCTCAGAGGTGGCCACCTATTGAGAGACTTACCGTAACCCCTCCAAGACTAGCCCTAGTAGTCCACACTTATTGAGTACTCAACGTAACGTATCCCACATGGGAAAAATGAACAAAATACAGTTCCACATAAAAATAGCAATTAAGGGTTTCCAAAGTATTTGTCAAAATTAGTTTTAGAAAGAGTTTTGAGTTTGAGTAAATCTGCTTATTGATTTTCAAATAATTCATTTGACTGAAATAAGAAAGAAGTCAATCCTCAATTGCCTTTACAGAAATGAGTGTCCATGCACTCTATATTTGGCTTGCCATAATAAATATTTTACATCAATTAGGTTATATGCAGAAGCTTACCTGATCCTTTGCTCGAGATAAAATAAAGATCTCCGATCGCTGACCCAACCCCGCCTGGGGTAAATATAAATCACAATCAAACTCCAGCTAAAATCCACTTTCACAAATAAGACTAACTCAACTCACAACTACCATGATTATACTATCCCAAGCTTTAAGGCCAAAAAATAAATAAAAAGGTTTATAAGCTAAGTCGAATTTGATATTTAAAATAATTAGTGTTTTGGGAAATAGGTACTAATAAGTTAAAGGTTTAATTCTTGCTAAGAATAATTTAGAGTTTATTTGATGAAGAGTCCTATGTGGTATTAGGTAAAATAATGATTTACTAAAAATTAATTGTTTGAAATTAATTGCTAACTAAAATTGGTTGAAAATAAATTTTAATGGGTCTTGATTGAAAGCTAATAAATAATTTTTAATAGATTTTGATTAAAATATAATAATTGAAAGATAGTAAATTTTAATGATATTTATGAATAAAAGACTTACAAAATTAATATTTTTACTTATTATGATTATTAATATAAAAGGCTTTATTTGATATTATTATATATAATATCTATATATTTTATTTCTTGATATAAAAACTATCATTTATTTGACTAAATTATCCTTATATAATAATCCAAATCTACCTTCCTAGGGTTTTCGAATTTACTAGCAAAA